>JAVTVY010035645.1:0-140042 GCA_036873755.1 Hanleya hanleyi | reverse complement strand
TACAGCACCAGAGCAATATTCGAGGTTGTTACAGCACCACAGCAATGATCGATGTTATACAGCACCAGAGCAATAATCGACGTTATTACAGCACCAGAGCAATGATCGAGGTTATTACAGCACCAGAGCTATAATCGAGGTTGTTGCAGCACCAGAGGAATAATCGAGGTTGTTACAGCACCAGAGCGATAATCGAGGTTGTTACAGCCCTAGAGCAATAATCGAGGTTGTTACAGCACCAGAGCGATAATCGAGGTTGTTACAGCACCAGAGCAATAGTCGAGGTTATTACAGCACCAGAGCAATAATCGAGGTTGTTACAGCGTCAGAGCAATAATCGAGGTTGTTACAGCACCAGAGCAATATTCGAGGTTGTTACAGCACCACAGCAATGATCGATGTTATACAGCACCAGAGCAATAATCGACGTTATTACAGCACCAGAGCAATGATCGAGGTTATTACAGCACCAGAGCTATAATCGAGGTTGTTGCAGCACCAGAGGAATAATCGAGGTTGTTACAGCACCAGAGCGATAATCGAGGTTGTTACAGCCCTAGAGCAATAATCGAGGTTGTTACAGCACCAGAGCGATAATCGAGGTTGTTACAGCACCAGAGCAATAGTCGAGGTTATTACAGCACCAGAGCAATAATCGAGGTTGTTACAGCGTCAGAGCAATAATCGAGGTTGTTACAGCACCAGAGCAATATTCGAGGTTGTTACAGCACCACAGCAATGATCGATGTTATACAGCACCAGAGCAATAATCGACGTTATTACAGCACCAGCGCAATGATCGAGGTTATTACAGCACCAGAGCAATAATCGAGGTTATTACAGCACCAGAGCAATAATCGAGGTTGTTACAGCACCAGAGCAATGATCGAGGTTATTACAGCACCAGAGCAATAATCCAGGTCGTTATAGCACCAGAGCAATAGACTCTTTCGTCATTTCATTTTTTTTGCAACTGCGCAGCGTGTGCGCAGCTTTTCGTGAACTTCCTGTTTGTACCAAGTCGGAAGTTTTTAACGTTAGAGAGATAGGCCGAGTGTTGGAAAACAGTTGATATTTTGTGCAACTGTACGTAAAATCATTAAAAAATCTCATGGACTACCGCCAGGTAGGCGAAAGAACGGCTCCGGATATTTATTCACCCTGAACACAATTTAGTTCCACAGAAAAAGTACTTTTCCCGAGATATGACCCACTTTCAACCTGGCCAGGATGCGGCCGTTGGTACAAGTGACCTTTCGTGACCTCGCCTTGTGCGCATGCCCAGCTACCCTAGATTTGTAATGACGATCTCGGCTATAATCGAGGTTGTTGCAGCACCAGAGCAATAATCGAGGTTATTACAGCACCAGAGCAATGATCGAGGTTGTTACAGCACCAGAGCAATGATCGAGGTTATTACAGCACCAGAGCAATAATCGAGATTGTTACAGCACCAGAGCAATACTCGAGGTTGTTACAGCACCAGAGCAATAATCGAGGTTGTTACAGCACCAGAGCAATAATCGAGGTTGTTACAGCATCAGAGCAATTAAAGAAGTTGCTAACTGTTACAGCTATAGCACCAGGACAATAAAAGTTGTTGTTAAGCCACAGAGCAATAACAGAATTTGTTATCCATAAAATAGCCATGTGTAAGATCAGTGTTGCTGGATTCCCCTTCGTGCATCATCAGCATTCTTCCAATCAGTGAATCATGTCCCCTATGCCTGCAATAGGTTATCCGTGCATCGACTGAAACGATCATGGGCAACGATTTGGTGTAAGACCCACGAAATATAATTGACAAAGGATCTGCTGCAAGTTGTATTGTCAGTCTTTTGTCCATGATATTACCTTTTCAATGGGAGGTCTTACATCAAAGCCTTGCCCGATCATGCATGCCGTGCCGTCTTGTCATGAAACAAACACAGGGAACAGTTTAGTATGATATTATGAACGCAGATATTTAGAACAATAATCTAGGGTATCTCTCAGGACATCATTCATACGGATGTTTAGTATGGAACTGCTTTCACTAGCTTTGACTAGCTTTCACTAGCTTTGACTAGCTTTCACTAGCTTTGGTAGCTGTTGACGTTCACACGGAAATATGGTTTCTACCTCTCCGTCAAACTTGGCCTCGAGGTATTGTCGTCACCATGTACGTCCGTTCGTCTCCGTTTTCTCGTTACCACCAATCTAAAATATATGCCTTACATCACATCACACATACATGTGATCAAAACTGGGCAAAAATCTATCAACATGAACGGTGTAAAGCACTGAGAACCCCGCTGTATTTGTTGTGTTCAAATATGGCGTTGGTTAAGGAACAATCAATTGAGGGCAACAAGTAAATGGTGATAATGATTTCCAATCAGCTTATGTTGAAACACAATGCATACATGTGTGATCGAAGTTGTGAGGCATAGTCATTCTTAAGATAGAGAAAACAAAACAGGCGGATGTACGTAAACTATACCCTAAAACCAATTTTATCAGTAGCCCATGACCAGTGGTATGAATGCATGGTTAAATTCAGTTAACCATGACATTCTGGCCATATCATCATTTCACCAGAAGTGGTGGTAACAAACAATTAGTGAAACATTTGAAATAATTTGACATGGTGACCCAGAAGAAATAGATTAATCCCAATGACTTTCTATGAGCTTCTATCCTGCGACCACGTGCAATGCATATGTGAGCCAAGTTTGGGGTTCCTAGGCATTTTCATTCACGGATATGGCCGCGAACATGACAATACCCTAAAGACCGGCTTTGTGTCTGGTGTAAGATCACAGCGCGTAGGCAATGATATGATAGTAATAAGCAATAAGTGACAAATTTGACAGTTTGACCTGATGAACTAGAAAAAGGGTCAGTCTCACTGACTTTCAATAGGCTTCTGCCCTGTGATCATATGCAGGTGTGATGTAGGTTTGGTATTTCTAGGCATTGTCATGCTTGAGATATGGTGCTAACGAGAAAACGGAAACCCACGGACTGACGAACGTTCCGACGTACATGACGACGACAATGGTAACAAGCCATTATTGACAAATTTGACATAATTTGACCTGGCGACCCAGAAGAAATAGCTCAACGCAAATGATTTTCAATGGGTTTGTATTCTGAGAAAACAGGCATATGTGAAGCAAGTTTGTGGTTCCTAGGGATAATCATTCATAACGGGAATACAGACGGACGGACGTTTTAGCAGTAGTCCATGATCAGATACGTAGGTGGTGTAAGATCACAGCGCCTAGGCATTATCATGACAATTTATGACAAATCTGACAGTTTGACCTGCTGACCCCCAAAAAATGAGCCAATCGCAATGACTTTCAATTAACTTCTACTCAGTGATCATGCATGTGTGATAAGCTTGGTATTCCTGGTCATAGTCATTCTTGGTCATAGTCATTCTTGGTCATAGTCATTCTTGGTTATAGTCATTCTTGGTCATAGTCATTCTTGGTCATAGTCATTCTTGGTTATAGTCATTCTTGGTCATAGTCAATCTTGAGATATTGTGTTAACAAGAAAACGGAGACGGACAGACGGACAACAATACTCCTGGATCAATTTTGAAAGAGGGATACAAATCGTTGTGTTTTTTTTATCCGGTCATTTTTGTCATCAATTGCTTGTTACCTCAGGAATAACTATGTCTTGGAGCGCCAAACGCAAAAGCACCAAGGCATACCAAAGCTTTAGATATCAGACGGACGGACATATCTCAAAATCAATAGGCTTATTTGCTATTCCTGAGTTTGAGGAATAGTATTATATAGGTATTTTATCATAATGTACATCCCTGAACTGGAGTTATGACAAGAAGAACACATTTACATATTTTCGAAATTTTCTGACGTGAGTGACCATGACCTTTTGACCTCAAAATAAATAGGGTTTTTCTTTGCCCTATGGGCAAGGTGGGTTCATACTCCATGTAAGAATCACGAGACAATGCATACAATAGCCAAGTCCGGGGACAACAATAAGTCTAGACGAGGGCCTTTTCAGCTGCACAAAGACAATATCTTCCTACATGAAGTATCTACCGCAAGGTGCAACCAAAGTTTGTAACCAATTGGAGCAGGAGATTTCTGACCCACATGAACTTGTCATTTTGAGCGTCGAAATAAATTAGCGTTATCCTGTGTCCTATTGGCAAGATATACTCACAGATTGACACCGTTCCATAACATGAAACTATACATTTTTTCATTGTGTGTGCAGATGTTCTGGCAAGATGTTCTTTCATCTCATGGAAAAGTATGCGCATAGTTGGGTAGCAATACATAACATAGAACTGGAGATATCGCACGAACGCAAAACGCAAAAATAAACATGAGATTGATCTAATCAAAACCCCTCGGCTTTCCCCAAGTGATTGAGACCCATGTGTAGTGTGAATTGGGGAAGAGATAGTTCTATGTGGGATGATCAAGATATACTGGTACTTAGTTACATTCAGGCATATAGGACAGAAATAGAAAAATTATATATCTGTAAAGGGGCATAACTCTGTAAAATATGGGTCAAGGGGAGCCACTTTCGATAGGCGTCTGACTTAGCACTCTGTAAAATAAGAACCGAGACAAATAAGCTGTACCGAACACAGATCTACAGATATAGCTTGTACATTCAGCTACAGATAACAAAATCGAAGATTATTACATCCGAAAGGGGCATAACTCCATAACCCGAGGTGAGTAATCCTTTGGCTTGTAGAATACAGCAATATAAATAAGTTTCCAAAATATAGTAGCTATACCGAACACAGTTTCGCAGATATAGTTGGTTACATTCAGGCATATAGGTCAGAAATAGAAATTAATATATCAGTAAAGGGACATAACTCTGTAAAGTATGGGCCGAGGGGAGTCACTTTCGATAGGCGTCTGACTTAGCACTCTGTGAAATAAGAACCGAGACGAATAAGCTGTACCTAACACAGATCTGCAGAAATAACTTGTACATTCAGCTACAAATAACAAAATCGGAGATTATTATATCAGAAAGGGGCATAACTCCATAAGCCGAGGCGAGTAATCCTTTGTTGGCTTGTAGAATACAACAATATAAATAAGTTTCGAAAATATAGTAGCTATACCGTACACAGTTCTGCAGATATAGCTGGTTACATTCAGGCATATAGGACAGAAATAGAAATTAATATATCTGTAAAGGGGCAGAACTCTGTAAAATATGGGCCGAGGGAAGCCACTTTCGATAGGCGTCTGACTTAGCACTCTGTGAAATAAGAACCGAGACGAATAAGCTGTACCTAACACAGATCTGCAGAAATAACTTGTACATTCAGCTACAAATAACAAAATCGGAGATTATTACATCAGAAAGGGGCATAGCTCCATAAGCTGAGGCGAGTAACCCTTTGTTGGCTTTTAGAATACAACAATATAAATAAGTGTCCAAAATATAGTAGCTATACCGAAAACAGTTCTGCAGATATAGCTGGTCACATTCAGGCATATAGGACAGAAATAGAAATTAATATATCTGTAAAGGGGCAGAACTCTGTAAAATATGGGCCGAGGGGAGCCACTTTCGATAGGCGTCTGGTTTAGCACTAGATAAATACGGACGTACGGACGTACGGACGGACGTACATGGCGACGACAATACTCCGAGGCCAAAATGGCCGAGGGGTAAAAAAAAGAGCGCTTTACAAGCACAGTTGCCTGGTCTGTGGGATTTTGAATGGTAGATGTCCGTAGTATGTAAAGCGTATTAACCCTCCTATTGACCTCTGACCTCGGGCCAAACCACTTTTAGTTGGGAGGGGTGCAAGGTTGTTATGCAAAGAATAGTTTATCCCAAAGGAACGGTCAAGTTCAATATAGTTCCGGCAAAGGTCACTTACGACCACGTGACCGGAAACTGACCCCTGTGGATGTATTCCTCCGCGGTGATGCGGTCATGTTCGGTGATGATGCGATCGCTTCCGGGGAGAAGCCTCCGCGGACAGAAAGTAGTGCCTTGTCAACCAGACTTTAAATATGCGGGTGGTCGCTTCGGCAGATTCTCCGGGAATGTCCGACAATCTTCGGCAAAGTCCGGGTCTCTTCGGCAATATCCGGTAGTCTTCGGCAATGTTCGGTCATCTCCGGAAATGCCCGGTGGGTAATCGAAGTCAAGGGTAGCTTGTAGGTTATAAGCCCCATATACCCCCTGGTCCCAGCGGGAGTCGAACCCGGGTTGATTCCTCTAGAAGCGCACACCACGAGTCAGCCCATACTAGGCAAGGTTGAAAATACCCTCATATACCTTACCAGAGAGCAGATCACCATACGGCTAGGGTGTAGGGCCAATCGGGAACCCACGCATGGACAATTGCGGTATGGAAGTATTGGGGTGTTCATTTTTCTTTTTCTTGTGGATTTTACTATGGAGTGTGGCATCTTGTTTTCTTCGACTCGCGATGTAGAACCCGATGGGATGGGTCTGGAAGCTATGCGGTGAATTTTGTTTGAAACGTTCAGGTAGGCCTGGGGTGGACAGAGTAGGTCCATACTGGTGCAGTGGATAATGTTTGTCTCACTGGGAAACCCACTCATGGACATTTGCGATATAGGATGTGGCATCTAGTTTTATTTGTCTCGCCATGCAGAACACGATGGGAGAGGTCTTGAAGTCATGCGGTGAATTTTTTTGAAAAGTGACTGTGCGCATGCGCACTGGGCATGTAGCGCTGAGGTGGACGTTTTGAGGTTCAGGTGGACCCCTAGTGGTCCGATTGGGTCGTGTGAGGTATCATCGTGAAGCATTCCTGGGTGAGCTTTCAACTGGATGGGTGTGGGGTGAAACTGACGTCATTCTGTTCATGCGCAGTTAAAAAGGAGTATTGGAAGGGACGTTTTGGGGTCAAGGTGGACCCATAATGGTCCGAGAGCTTTGCACTGATACCTCCCACGACCCAATCGGACCACTATGGAAGGGGGGCATAGTCGGGGGAAGACAGGCTGTTTCTCTTCAACGCCTTTCCTCGCCGATGCAGTCTAGCCTGTATTCTATCTTGCATAATCCGGTACCTGCGTTTCAGATTTTAATGCCCGGCATTTTTATGTCAGACATGGTATGCATGAATCACACTTCGTTTCAAGTGACTCAATTGAATTAGAAATTAGTCATAGTGATTAGCATGTAAATATAGAATGCGTTATTTAATGATAAGACAGGGCGGCCCTGAGCTACATGATGCTAATTTATATCTATATTATGATGTGTGACCCAGTGAAGATTTTGAAACAATAACTTTATAACTAGCTGATTTCGAACGAAACAGCTGATTTACATGTGAGATACGTGTGAGATATATATATATACAATGGGTATTTGCTTATGGTCACGTAATTTACAAGTGACGAACAGCAGGCACACAGTCTCGTTTCAGATCTCGGAGATTATACAGAGGTTTTCAATGCGACGGTGTGCGTACAGCGTAGAACAGGGCCTTTCAGTCTACTGGGAAAAGCGCACCTGCGGGTTTTGTTAGTACATGTACTAAACACTTGCGTTTTCCTTCTTAAGGATAGCTATTCCGTTAAGAGGGTCAAGATTTGTGTAAAAAAAAAAAAAAAAAAAAAAAAAAAAAAATCTTCGTTCAAATAGTGTGTCGTAGAATAGAACAGCAATTTGCATTATCAAACAGCAACTCTTTTAAAACGAAGGAAATATAGTAGTAAGCCGACTAGTAAGCGACAGGGAATACGCGTTTGTTGATGCCTTTTTGGTCTCTGCATGTTTCAAATGTTTGAATATCTTTAAATAAACAAACAATAACAACCTTAAACATCATATGTCTATTATTCAGACTGTTCATATTTCTGCTCTTCACTTGTGTTAAGTTTGAATTTTCTAGGCTTACTTAATTTTGAAATATTCAAACTTTTTCCACCAAACAGGTCCCTTAGGAATAATGTGAAAAGGCCATTGGTCTATTTTATCCCAGTGAAACGGACGAATTGAATCAATCTCACTTATTTTATATAAGCTTCTGCTATATGACACGTTCACTATTTATTTTTGGCGAACCTTTTGAGATATTTGATCAGTGCTGAGATATATGGCAACAAGTGACATATTGAGTTTTTTGACACAGTGGCCCAAAAGAATTATCAGTAGACTTTGGTTCTATGACCATACACACATGTGTAATGTAAATTTGGTGAACATTCTTAAAATATGGTGGTCAAGAGAAATGGAGATTGAGGGACGAATGTACATGATAACGACGATTTTCCCCAAGACCAATTCTGATCTTGAGATAGAATGCTCTTTTACATACAATTCAACCATAAATGACAATAAACTTACATACATAGCAGCTCTTAACATTACACACTGACAGAATAGTCCCTATGAAACTCAAAATATCATGAATATTTATGTGTATGGTGTACAGTGTATTTGACTCATGCGGCGTGTATACTTTGACTAGATAACATTATGATCAGCTGTGAGTTTTATATATAGCCGCACCATGAGAAATGCATATGCAGTTGGCCTAATTAGATCTAGGCCTACTATGCTGTGAGAGTACGAAAGCAAAATACATAATACATATGCGTGTGAATAATGTATATTTAGCGGCGCAATATCAATCGCATTATTCCAATTAGTCAAATAGCAATCAATCGGTGTCCAAGAAAAAAACAAAAAAAAACCCAACAAAAAAACCAAAAAAACAACCAAGAATCAATAGAAACGAAGTTATCTGTTTTTCTGCATCCCGAACGTAATATACTTACAATTCAACTATGTACATGTAGACTGCATGTACATGTAGATGTGCTTTTATTTCAGCAAAATGCTATCCCTATTATACCGGTACGATATTTCAAATCATGGAGCCAAGAATAGATTCTTGGTGCGATGTTCAAATTGAGCAAAGACGACCGTGATTAAATTCGTATGATGCTTGCTATAGAACAAAGATTCAACTTAGGGAAAATATCATATACTTACCTAAATTGCCGACTGCGGGAAGAGGGGTTGAAAGTGCAGCTGGAGCGTCCATTGTGGCCGAACTTATGACCATTCGTGAAAGAGATTGCCTATAAAAGATCCGAAAATAAAATTGTGTCAGTGTGTGTGCAGAACGTAAACAAGGGGTGACATGTTCAGGGGGTCGCCAGGCTTTAGACTCACAACCACTGTTCTCTAGATCTATATACCGTATGTATATGCCTTGTTCGGAATCAGCTGGGAATGCGAGATCAGCTGACGGATGTAGGTCACAGTTTGCGAGGCTCTCGAGGAGGGAGGTCTTTGTTGCTTTGACCTAAATTTCTAACTATCATAGACGATACAAATTACTCGTTCTGTCAGTGTTAAATGTCCCCTGGTGGTAGGAGTTACCTGATTTTTGGTGGTCATAGCAATTGCTATTGTTAGACAATAATATATTGAATGTCGCGGTGGGAAAGAAAACAAGATATGTGACTGAGAATGTCAAGCGGGATGATGAGCTGTTAAGCCCCAGTTTGGCGGGCTCTCGAGTCTAACAACGCTGATCATCCAATCCACTCAAAAAAATAGGACAATTTGAACTTCATCGTGTATTATAGAGTCTCTGATCGTGTGCAATGAAGAGACTAACAAAAAAATCATGACTTTACAGCGTGGAAGGGATTGATTGGGATTTTTTGTTGTTGTAATATGATTGTTATCACACTTAAAAACGAGGAACCGCTTTTAGCGATGAAATGGCCCGTTACGAGGGCATGTATGTCACAATGTAATTCATATTTACGGATAACGATCATCCATTTAATAGTTCAGCAAATTTCAAGCTTTACATCACCTTAATGGTTTTCATTGCCCTTGTCCAGTACCAAAAAACTTCATGCTACTCCCATTCGCGTGATCTGCCCAATGAGATATGAATCGTTATTGTACGCCCAATGCCTCTCTAGTCAGGAATGGGTGATGTATATCAGAGGTCGGAATGAAATCACTCGTATTTCGTTTCAAAACCCTGACCATGCGATGACACTATTATTATATATATATATATAAAAACAAAAAAACAAAAAAACAAAACAACAACAACAACAAAAACAACAACAACAACAACAACACATACATGCTTTGAAGATTGATATATATAGAAGAAACATGATATACATTGTAGGTACACTTGGCAATACTTTCGTAGTTTAATCACTCTCCACAAACTCATTCCAGATAAGGACTCCATGGTACTATTTTACTGTAATCCACACCTTGGTCAACCAATGTGAATATATATAATTAATTCGGCAATGATTTGGTCGTTCATATTATCTTGGTACTGTATTTATTTACCCGCAATGTTCTTATTTATTTTGCTAGTAGAATTTAATTTAATTAGAATAGCTAGTTTAGTTATAGTTTACGATAATTCAATTCAAGGGCAACCACGTAGTTGAAAATACAATTTGGACGACAGCCATATATTGAATGCAAGAACTGATGTTCGTTTTTATACAAACGTCTCAGCATGCATGTCCATTTGCCTCACTCCAATTTTATATCGTATATACTTATAACATAGGAAAACCCAAGTTGAGTGTTGCCAGCCCCACCCTTTTGGACCCAGTCCAAAAAGTGAGTGAGTGAGTGAGTGAGTAGGATTTAACGTCGTTTGCAACATTTTTCAGTCATATCACGACGGTACCTACATGTGCCAGAACACGAGAGTGTCCACAGTTCTATTGTCCTGGACACTGATCAGCCCAACCAGTACAGCACCCGGTCAACCCAGTTCAAAAATAGTTATCTGTCTTTCTCCTGAGCAAGACTTTTACGATGACGTATACATTATATCTCTACATCACGTTATTATCCAGTCATGGGACAACATATTGTGAACTACGGCATTCCGCTGAATGAAATATTTGATGCTTGTAGTTGGCGTAACAATTACAGCCTCCGAATACATGTATACAATCAGGATCCACACTGATTTTATGTGGTCTATCCTGCATGTTGATTATATACATATACCATAGGGAAACACAATATGAGAGTGGCCATCCTCCCCACCCCCGGGATCGGGTGCAAAATAGGCCACTATGTCACTCTCGTGATCAATACCTTTCGAGCTGTGTATGTATTGTGTCTCTACGTCGCGTGGTTATCGAGTTATAAACACACAGCCAGACGGACGGACAGAGATACATTATGGCTTAGATAGTAAAGATATTCAGAGAATTGCATTGGTATGGCATCAACAACCTATACTGTGTGGGAGCGTAATTGGCACACGCGATTTTAACGAAATTGATGAGTCTGTTGTGTTACAGGCAGTTGCTGGTGGTCAGTGACCTTGACCTTTGATCAATCTTGGTACCCGATACATCGCTTCCCACTACTGCATCCACTCATGCACACAAATATGATTTTCAATGGTTTGCTGATTTTTTTTTATCCCCAGTGGCCTTGACCTTTCGACCTCAATATGTTTCTTGTGAGATGAGATGCTTGATAACAATCCACATCATTGGACAGGAGTAATAACACAGACAACTGTTTTAAACATTTTCTGTTGGGGGTGGGGTGGTGGGTTGAATCGGCCTTTTGACCCATTTGACCTTTGATAATTTTAGTACATGACATATCGTGTATCACTTATATATTCACTGACATGAAAAAATGAATTCCGATAATTTGTTTTTCAGGCCACAGTGACCCTGATCTGACCTACTGAACTCAAGTTTTGGTACGATACATCTGCGTGATTCCATGTTATAATGGTGAAAGTTGAGAAAAATCGATCAAATTTGTTCAAACCTCAAGGAACTAAACAACGAATGTCTGGAGGAGAAGGAGGAGAAGCAGAATGTACATTCCATAAGTCTTCGCCAGCAATAGCAGACGTAGTCCAAAAAGTGACGGTTCTATACATCATCTTGTGCTCTAATTTTGTATTGGAGACTATAGACTCAGCGCTAGTCTAGGTTTATTTTGACTGGAGAGACCAAAATTAACCCAATATTCTTTATATCCTAAACATGTCATGGTAAAATGTTGCAGAGATGTTGTTCAGAGGACCTTTGTTCTGAATCAATTACTTATATTCTAATTATTTAGCTTCTCAATCTTGATAAGTCGTGTGTTTTGCTTGTGGAATTTGCGTGAATTAAGACAATCGAAGTTAAATTACCGTTTTCGAATAGACTGATGCGTTAAAATGGAAAACAATGGGGGAGGGGGAGGGGGGCGTTGTGGGAGTGGGGGGACTTGAGATACAATTTGGAGGGGGAGCAGTTTTCCAGAAACAATTGATCTACCTGAAAACGACTCTTCCTTACATTTTCACTTTCTGTTCTAAGCCACCCACCCCGTTACACCAATCATCGCGCAGATAGTATTCCAGGATTTATCTTCGAGGTTGATAAAGCACATGTAACTAATATCTTGTAAAGAATTGTCCACTTAATAACATGTGAACAAAGTAACACAACACTTTTAGAACAGAGAGAGGGCCACAAGTTATATGTCAGGGAAATTAATTCTGTCAACCTCGCTGGAAGCCTTGAGTTATTATCTGTAAGCATGCTGTTATAACGGAGATACGTATACATGTGGTATCAATGCAAACCATACACGTACTACACATTACCCACCTGAGCCTGAAGTCTAGAGAGCAACATATATAACACATACACCCACACCCATACAGTAGCGAGGACTACAATGGACAAGGGTCTCCTTGCATGAGGACTCTGCGTTTAAATGTAGTTGAGTAAAAACTGTCATCTGTATGTAGTTCCTCTGAGAGAAGACTGTCTTTTCTCCATAAAACAACAATGATCATTTCTCTGTAGTAAACAATGTTCCAGTGTTTTTCTGCACCATTGTAACTAGCGCTCAACGGTGTCTTGCCAGATGTCGTCTATTTTGATCATGGTTGTGATGTTGCACATTTTAATTTTGATTCATTTCTGAACGTTTGATGCTATTCCACACATTTGAAAAAATAACTTCCGAAGTCCTCGGAACTGAGTGATGGTCTTCAAGTTGCTGTGAATGATGTAATAACTTCTACAGGAAAACGGACTCATAGTCATGCACATCCTGTATATGTGATACAACCAGCACCAACTTTACAAGAAGTGTAAAATACAGTACTGTATGGAGTTATTAATTACTACGGTGCATGTAGTACAAAAGCAGTTTATTTAAAAAAAGAGAAGAGAAGAAATAATCAGCAATTATTTTTGGCAATTCTTGACATTGCAAACCTTCGTGTTCTGATTTTGCATTACTGTGGTTATAGACATGGTCCGAATTTTGAGGAAACTCCTATAATAGTTGAAGTACTCTGAACAGCGCGTCAGCTGAACGATTATAGTCTGGCCTACAAGCACTGCCCGCAATTGAAATTATCCTTAACACGCTCTCAGCGTAGAGATTACTCCGCCAATACAAACCTTCTTCTATCACTGTAATAACTTCATTATTCATTAACAAAATATATCCGAAAATCTGTTCATCAGTAACCTACACTAGTTTCACTGCTAGCGAGTTTATGTTATGAATTTTTGTTTAAGTTTCGCGTGAATATAGTTCATGCATATGGAACTGCCGTAGTGTGTGATACAATGGATCCTATTTCTAACTGTGTAGGGCTGACAGCTTGTCAGGCGATCATATATCGACTGTTTAGCTTTGTCGCTGAACGCAAAAATCAAAGCGCCGTGTTCCAATTAATTGTTCTAGATATGATAAAGGTACATGTTGCTATGACAGCCTTTCTGTCATTTCAGGCTAGTTAGCAAATAAAACAATGAACCCGCAGTTTGTCACTCAGTAGCCTCTCCCCCTACATCGCTGTACTGTTTGGAAGATCCCTTTTTTAAATCGAGAATTGACCAATCGAAACGTCAGCTCCGGAGACCACACCGAATAGCTGTCATATACTCTTCGGAACTGTGCTAGTGTATTGGACCCCCTGTTATGAGGATAGAAGTATATAGATCCAAATATGATTAAAGCATTATTTCTGTCCATAGTTATATATTACTCAAAGCAGGAATACACTTTTCAAACATTTGGTGAATGAGAAAGGACAAACGTATTTTTTTTTAATATTCATTTGTCTGACTTCTCGTACACGTATAGCTTTGTGATATAGCTAAGAAGTGTGTGAATAGAACAAGTAAATATTTTAAACCGAGCATTTTTATGAATTATCGGATCTACTTATTCAATCACTGATTCCTCTTGACAGTGTCTATTTTATCTGTTTCTCATTATCTTTTTTGTTGTACAATTCGTGAACAAGTCATTAATTTGAAAAAAATAAGTTCAATAACATTAACTCAGAACGATGTGAAATATTAATGACCCATTCATTAAAAGATGTCAAAGATTAACTGATATATGTATGGAATACTTACCTTTGTATAATTCTCCTCGTACGGTTATGCTCAAATAATGAAACTAGTGTTTCTTGCTCGAGGATCAGTGGGTATATGATGTATTCAGTTTATTTTAGGGCAAACTTTTCCTTTCCCAAATATACCTTGTGTTTGCGTTTAATCCGGATCTGACCAATGGTCCTGGAAACAGATCCTCCTATTTGCCGTGACGGATATGCCGAGTGCACTGGGAGTGGCTTTGTTTTCTCAAAATGATGCAATACATTAAACGTGTTGGAACAATAAAAGTTGGAATCATCATATAAGTTAGTGATAATAACGATAGAAGCATTTGAAAGTATCATTAGATAAATGTAAATGAACTAAACACAACTGATGAGGTATTTGCATGTGCATTAGTTCATAACTACATCAAGTTATCCATATTAAGGCATTTCCCCAAAAGGTAACCCCAAACAGAATCGCAATGATCTGGGTGGAGAACTGAATTTATTCCAGCAGATCAAATACCGGTGAATGAAATTAGTAGAACCGAATAAATTCTGAACTGTGTTGAGTGGTCAGTATAAACACGTATTTGATTTAAAACTCAGTCGTGCATGTACGTTTTCACAGAGTAGGCTCCCCTGATAATGAAGGGGCAATACTCCGTTCACTTTCGTGGAGATAGAAAACGGAGAATTTGGTATTCCCCATTTCTATTCTCCAAATATGACATGCAGATTAAGGAACGGCTCAATCATATGGACCATATCCGTATTGTTATTATATATGCGACAGTTGAATTTTGATACAGAAAGTATATATGAATCATATGAAAGCAAAGCAGACCTATTAAGAATTTAGGCTAGATATATGCATCTGCGAGTAATCCCTTACTGTAACATTAAAAGACGCAAAATAAGGTATATGATGAGAATAGTATTTCGAACTTTCGGAAATCCCCGTTCAAGCTTGGTTTGTTTTGCGATACGTCTCTTGTGATAAGGATAGCAGGGATTGGAATAAACAATTATATCATGTAGTTTTGATGAGATCCCTGCCAAATAACCGTAACCATTTTTATTCGCCAATTTACATTGTAGGCAGGATTGGGCGCTGACGTAAACCGAACCAATATAGTTGGATCAACAGGCAATTTTACGGGAGTTTCCAAACTTTCTCAACTCCAAATAAAAGGATAAATTTATTGCTGTTTATGTTTCCATATATTCATACACTGTTACTTACAGGGGATAGAATTTCAACATTCATACCAGTAACGCATAATTTTACTGCTCAAAGTGAACTCTTTTGTAAAATTAGACCCTTTTCAAATTGATCAATAGAAAAAGATCGGTGACTGTTTGTACGTATTACGATAAATATGTCACATTAATTACTTTAAATCAAAAGAATTCATGAAGCTAATTTGAAAGTTCAAATTTCTGGGGGGAAAATTCTGAGCTAATTATTTCTAGTCATACAGTTCTTCTGTCGTTGTTCTGCCATTTATATCCAATTGTTTTTAGGATGATACTTTCTTGGAAAAGCTTGTGCAGGAAGCGCCAGTCCCGTGCGAGTCTCGAACCCGTGCGCTCAAGAGTTTGGCACTAAATGACCAGCAGTAAATGCAAGCGCCCAAAACCACTCGGCCACCACAGCTTTTACATTCCCTTTAAGCTTAGACATACAGTTTACCACTGCTTTCGAAATACTATGATGACGATCGCTTTACTTTTATAGAATTCTATATATTTTATATTAGTATATGATATAGCAATTTCGGGTGATTTGAATATATCTAAAAGAGAACATAGGTAACGACTGACGTAATGTAAAAAAATACGCATAAAATGTTACCACACAAAGAATTAATTTACCTTGGATAACCATTTGTAATAAACAATTCCATCAAATGTCACATCTGCATGGTGTTTTTGGTCGGTCGTCTACTATACATTCTTCACAGATGACGAGAATTTCAAAATTTCGACCGTCCATGTTGTATAAAAGAAAGGTATACAGACAGATTCACCGAGAGACAATGACTGAGTAGCACCGCAAAAATAGCAGGATTAATTTTTCAACCGCTTTCTGTGGCTGTTTCTCTGTTGTTTGAAGCAAAAGCTGTACTTTACTTACATATAAAAATGTACTACATATATATTGTGACACACGAAGCTATATAAACGCAATAAATGACATTGAACATAATATTGCACATATTGATAAAAAATAACTGGAGATGTCTTACCCAAAGCTTCCTTCTGCTTTCTAAGATGGCGTTCTCGTAAAATTACTGTGAATATGTGGTTTGGTTTGCTCAACATTTTATATTATATTTATATATATAGTAGGTATTTCCACTTGCTTTTATTACGCACTGACATCTAGTGTGATTTCGCTATTGAATGAGGTCATTCTTGACATTTATACACGCTATGTTTTGTGAATAGCCATTGGCAATCTTTTATAAGCTGGGTCATTATTAAGTTTGACATGGTAGTCTCACTATGCAAAACATTATGATCGAGAGATAATTCGTGAAATAATATGAAGTCAGTTTTATAAATGTTAACTTTATATTCCACATTTGTGGGCCAGCTCTTTGTCCAGACAAAATCATTCATGCCAAAACAGTGGCGTCGGAACGTAATTGAAAGTGGGGGGGCCCACTATCACAGCCCAACAGGCGAGGGTCCAGGGGCCGCCTAGGCCCCGGAAGCTCCGGGGTCCTAGATCGCCGGAGATGCGTTCTGAGCGTTTTCCCGGAAATAAAACTGATCATACTGCATGCAAATTTATGGTTCTATTTTCACGATTTGTTCCCCAATTATAAAGACGCATCGATATTGAAAACATCGCACCTCATGCCTGCATCCATTTGACTTTCTAGTTATATTCAAAACATACAACACGATGACTTTTTGTTCTTGGAAGGGAAACCAATATGCCTACCCATACGATTCATTCACACAAAGATAAAACAAGGAAATCCTCATAGCCCACCAGGCGAGGGTCCAGGGGCCGCTTAGGCCCAGGAAGCTCCGGGATCCAAGATCGCCGGAGATGCGCTCTGAGCATTTTCCCGGAAATAAAACTGATCATACTGCATGCAGATTCATGGTTCTATTTTCACGATTTTTCCCCAATTATAAACACGCATCGATATTGAAAACATCGCACCTCATGCCTGCATCCATTTGACTTTCTAGTTATATTCATAACATACAAAACGATAACTTTTAGTTCTTGGAGGGGAAGCCAATATGCCTACCGATATGATTCATTCACACAAAGATAAAACAAGGAAATCCTCACAGCCCAACAGGCGAGGGTTCAGGGGTCGCCTAGGCCCCGGAAGTTCCGGGGTCCTAGATCACCGGAGATGTGTTCTGAGCGTTTTCCCGGAAATAAAACTGATCATACTGCCTGCAGATTTATGGTTCTATTTTCAAGATTTTTTCCAATTATAAGCACGCATCGGTATTGAAAATATCGCACCTCATGCCTGCATCCATTTGACTTTCTAGGTATATTTAAAACATGCAAAACGATGACTTTTAATTCTTGGAAGGGAAACCAATATGCCTACCGATACGATTCATTCACACAAAAATAAAACAGGGAAATCCTCACAGCCCAACAGGCGAGGGTCCAGGGGCCGCCTAGGCCCCGGAAGCTTCAAAGTCCCAGATTTCCAGAGATGCGTCCTAAGCGTTTTCCCGGAAATAAATTCGAACATAATGTATGCAGATTTATGATTCTATTTTCACGTTTGTTCCGCATTTATGAGCACGAAAAATCTTTCATGACTGAATCCATTTGACTTTCTAGTAATATTTAACACATAAGAAAACGATGACTTTTACATCATGAAACATGAGAACCAATATGATACCGATTCATTTATACAAAGCTAAAATAAGCGATCCTCACAACCTGACATGCGAGGGTCTCCGGGTCTCAGGTTGCCGGAGATGCGTATTACGCGTTTTCCGGAAATAAATCTGACCACAATGTATATAGATTTATGGTTCACAGTTCTATTTTCACATTTGATTCGCATAAACACGCATCGATATTGAAGAATATGCCTGACTCTATTTGACTTCCTGGTTTAACACAAACAAAACAGGCCTATAACACACCACTACAGGTCCTGGCACTCTATCGGTAATTTTTATGTGAGGATATGATCATTTAGTAGTGCCGAAAAGTGTGGAGGGGGGGGGGGGGCAAAGATATTCAGGGCCCCAACAAATCAAAGTGGGGGGCCGGGCCCAGTGCCCCCGGTTCCGACGCCACTGCCAAATAGAGCAGATGTTACCGCATATTCTCTATCTATAGTTATGTTTTTTGACCGTAGCCTACATAGGGAGCCAATGTAGAAGTTGAATATACGTAGTTCACATTCTCTCTAAAATAATTAGACTGAAATTCAATCTATCAAATTGAAATTAGTGACCAATCTTTTATCGGATTGAAAATATTCAATCTAATAGATTGAAAACGATGACATTGATCTGTTGTAGACAGAAAATTTAATCTAATAGATGGAATATTCAATCAAATAGATTGGTCACTAATTTCAATCTGATAGATTGAATTTTCAATCTAATTATTTTAGAGAGTTCACATTGGCAATATTTGGTTTCACATAAAATCCAGACAAAGGAATGTATCTACATCATTTTATTTTAGACAATATGTACATTCCAATATATATAATAATATCGTTTAATTGATAATCTATCGATTTACAGATTTTATAAAAGGAGGAGCGGTAACAGATTTCTGGCTGTAGAGGATATCTTTTCAGTAGACGGAATACTGATACTAATGTGTACATATAGTACTGCAAACACTTCACCATAACAATGTCCAGTTCCAACAGTTTAATGTAAGCGAGTATTCGTCAGATGTATTATCGTGTTATAAGATGAATAGTAACCACAAGCCCTCAAAACAAGACTTTTGGGCGGTGTTGGCGGTGGTAATAGTGTGCAGTGTCGAAATATGGGGTCTCTATAACCACGCTTTATATAAAAGGTGTATTTTCATATAAAGCATGGGGTTACGTATAGAGACCCCATATTTCAACACTTCACCCTAATACCACAGCCCATACCCACCAAACTTTTGAGGGCCTGTAGCGGTAACATGAACCGTGAGCATTGTGCTGTTATGCGGAAGTATCTGCCTGTTGTATACATTATAAACACTGGAGTTCGGTGAACATGGGCAGTGCGTGGTGAAAACTAGACTGGATCCAGCCCCTGTTTCATAATGTATTTTAAACGGGAAACAAGAGGAAGTAACTCTGCCTACTAAGAAATGCTTGAAACATATTTTTTTAATTTTTTTTTTCATTCTATTTATTACAGATCATTTTATTATTAATACTGTTTATCCTTTAAAGATAAACCATTTTATTCTGTATTGCCCGCCCAGTTGGAGTTGTGAGATTTACTGGTAAGAGTAGCCTCCCTTGGTGTGATAGGCTGCGCAGTTGTCATGTTGTCGCCACATGATTGAATTGCATAGGCAATTGTTCCTGTTGGGGGGTCCTTGAATTGATCGGCCTCTCGCGTCAGGGTTTTTGTGGAACACACACACGATTAATTTCGTCTTCACATTTTTGGAGTTTTTCTGTATTTTTGGTCAAGCTTGTTGCTATCCATCTTGTCATCGGGTTTGAGAAATTAGTTTTTTAACTGAAGGCGAAGTCCATGAAGCGGAAATATTTGATTATTTACACTATTTTTCAGATTGTGTTGCCTGTGGGGTACGGCTGTGTACAGTGGCACGCGGTAGCGCCATGCAGTGAGTGCGATTGAGGTCAAACCGCCATCAACTCGGTCAAGTGCTGTCAGTGTTTCAAGGGTTGGAATACGCTGTACATAAATAACCGAGGAATCTTTGTACCATGTGGACAGTTGGTGGACTCCGACTGAACAGGACAGCTTGGAAGATTTCCAAGTAACTTGGTGAGTGTATGTCCGTGACTAAATTATGGGGTAAATCATGGGACGGCCGTATAAAGGCTATAATAGTTACCGTACCAGTATACTGATCAATGTAATTGTTGTTGTTGTTACTATTGTTTTGGAAATTCAACAACTCAAGCGGGGGTGTATTTATGATGAACAGATAAACTTCTTCTGGAGGTTCCCCAATCTCAGTTTTGGAATTATAACAATTTCTTGTTCACTTGTGTTCACATGACCCCCCTCCCACCTGTGATGGTTTAGCTATAGAACCTGTGCTGTGTCGGTGGGCGTGGCAGTTTTCCCTACACACAGTCATTCGAGACTATAGCCATTCCTGGGCTAATGGTTACCTAGTACTGTCTGGCGACGATAATCTGTGAAGTACCGTTTCGTGGCTGAAAACGCCAACAGTAGATGGTGTGTGCATGTTCCCTGTTGGAATTTGCCAGGGCAAATGACTTAAATGGGGCGAGTTAAATGATCAAGTTATTTATCAGTTAATGCATCACTAAAACAATTATCAGCATGCAGTTTTATCATTTTTGCTGATGGGGCATGTTTTTAGGAATCCTTTTCCCAGATGCTGTAAGAAAATTAAAGTGGAGTCTGCAAATCCAATGGATATATAGCTGAGTGCTATTTCAGTTATTTCAGTAGTATATATCGTCATACCTAAAATTGAAGTACTGCCCTTGTCGCATTGACATAGTTATTTGGATTTCAGTTCAGCATAGTTCTAACATTTTGTTTTTTACACCCCCAAGTGCATGTACTTGACTATAATAGGCCTATGTGGACTAGAGGGTCGTATTTTCTTCATATATACATTCGACGAGAATGATAAGGTGAAAGTGTACAAGTGTGAATTGAATCAATGTCACAGTGACAATTTGGAGAGCGGTAATTTGGTAACAGTCTTGGAGTGACTTGAATTGTGATTGATTCGAGAAAGAGTATTTGAGTTTTGTGGTACATTACGGGCAACTAAAGAAGAGCAGTACTTTTTGTCTCTTCATCCCAGTCTCAGGGTGAGAGTTCATTCTCCTAAAGCAGTTAAGTATATATGCTTGATTTGAATCAAAGTATCACAGTATAAGTACCAGGTATAGGAGAGGTATGTTTCTATCAGTGTTTCCATTCAAAGGTGCTATTTTGCACCATGCACTCGCAGTTTCACTTTGACCCTATCCCCATGCAGGTTTGATGGTTTAATTTAATTTTTGACGTTGGAGGAAATTATGAGATACTGAATATTGAGTTTGAAGGAAACTTGTAAAATTGGCCTGTTTACCATGGTTAGTTCATCCTCGCCAAGCTAGGGTATTTCTATCCTAAATACCAGTGGTACACATGGTAATGAATCCTGTTCATAGAAATTGATACTGTAAATTTCAGCCAATCAGCAAAGGAACATCCTGTATATTGACCAATCTGATCACTTGTTTCACATAACCATTTTGTTACAACAGATTCATTTATATTAAAAGTTGATGAAATGTCACGGTGGTCTGCTATGTAAGATGGTCAAGGTTTTGGCTAAAAATCAACCTTGATGTTGTGAAGATGTGGTTAGGTTAGTTAGGATTCTTTGTCAATGTACACAAAGCATATGCAGCTTGCAGAAGATATGATGAGGTAAGAAATGGAGTACTATTATGTTTGTCAACTCGTGCCAACAAAGTTAGTTTTTCCTCTGATGGAATGAGACAGAGCCTGTTAATTCATGCCAATCTGTGTTGAAGTGCTTGTGGTAATGACTTGTAGTTGTTGTATTTGCACTCTGAGTTGGATGGGCAGAGGACTGTCATGTCGGTAAGAATGATGTCAGGATTCTCATTCTGCTGAATTGTTTGTACAAGTGTTTGTGGCCCTCATGCATTCTGCTTGATAGATTACAGTAAGAAGGCTACCTTTGTGGTTTTTGTACACTAGGACTGCACTGCACTGTAATATCGTATACAGAGGATGAGAAATAACCGGTAACATGCGTTAAGGAGGTACATGCAATCCAGATGTCAACTATAGTCAATACTGGATTCTTTGTAAAGTCTTGTTTCATCCTCGGAAACCAGAGACTTCAAATATTATTTATTGAACATTTCAGTATGTATAGTCAAAGTCCCAAGTTGTGTTCCATGCCATGATGATCTCACGGTGAAAATTATTCTTGTCGAATGCATAGATTTTAAGATTGTAAGAGATGCTTTTTATCGAGCGACTACTTTGGAAGATCTTTTCAGTCGGGTGAGGGAGGATTGCATGTTGGGTTATTTGAGAGAAATCGGGCTGTTACATAAGTTTCAATGGGTGTATGTTTTAATGCGTTGGATTATTAAGTTAGCGACTTGAGTACTTAGAATTTTGTTGATCATCGCTATAAAGCTGAAATATTGCTGAACGCGACATTAAACCTTATTTCTCTCTCTCTCTGTAGTCAGTTAAACTGGAGATATGAGGAACTATTCCAATAATATCTGGAATAGCCTGACCTACTGGCTTTGACTTTTGAGAGCAACATTTCTGCAGCTACATATGTAGTACACATAGGTAATGGTGGCCAGTATGCCAGTTGATTTATCTCCAATCTCTAATGACATGCTGTCTGTCTGATTGGGCCTCTGACCATTTACCAAACACTTGAGTATGGTTGGGTTTCATGCCATTCATCAACCAGTGAGAGCACTCAGCAAGTGCACCATATCATGCAATGTTCCAGAATTAGTCAACCTTGTATTCAGTAGACCAATTCCCCACAGTAAAACACACGGTCCAGCAGTATATATACATGTAGGACAGAATTGAATTGCCGGTGGTGTTTGGACAGAAAAAGTGTAGTCCATTTGTGGACATGGTCACGTCAGTATGGGTATAGGGTGATTTTGTGCCAGTGGGATATAGTGCACCTATTCGCTGTATTTCAAGTGTTATTGTTTGGCTGGAAGTGTCACAGGATATAGCTCTGGCCTTGGGCCCCATGCTGAAATGGGTCTGTTATCGAACATTTGACAGTGGTCGGGTTTCACGCCAATTACCAACCAATAAGAGCACCCGTAAGTAAGCATGACATAGCATACTTTTTGGCATTGCCAGTGGCAGTTTCGGTAAGAAACGTGCTTCGCATCCTGTTCAAGTGTGCATGCATATCAACATGAATACGTGTTAGCCATATATAGTGGTCACGGCATTTGGAATAAAAATTCACCTTTTAGGTGTAAGTAGGATGCGCAATTCCTTAGTATTTGCAATTCTCAGAGCGAATGATTTCAAGCATTTGTAAGCTAAATAAATTAATAGGCAGGTAGAATTATTGGTGGGTGAATGTGTTTAGACACATTCTAGTGGCCGAATTCTGGCGGGCAGATAGGGGTTTCAGTTAGGAAAGTTTGTATATGAGATAGAACTCATTCGGTGGGTGCCGCCTCGACGAATTCCCGCGGGGCACCCGGTTATGTGGCTGTCCAATCGATGTGTTTCCCGAGGGACGTGCAGTCTACGTGATGTGTGATCTTCACTCGATGTGTTTCCCGAGTGGGTGGGTGCCACCTTGACGAATTCCCGCGGGGCATCCGGTTATGTGGCTGTCCATTCGATGTGTTTCCCGAGGGACGTGTTGTTTACCCAGTGTGGGTGTGGGTAGCGGTAAGTGTGTGCTGATCACTCTATGTTGTCACCCCTCCTAGGGTTTAGGAGCGTGGGTGCTACGGTATCTAATGAGACAAAATATGTATCATACTGGGGGGTTGCTGATGTGTCATTACATAGCAGACGGTCAGCACTAAAAGTATATATCAGCCCGCTGGGATTTGGTACACTATACCATGTAAGTTAGCCAATAAAGCCGTGGCCGTCTTCATCCAAACCTCTAAATATGCTTTGGTGTGAGTTTGTTTAATTAAGGGCAATATCTCTAGAATAATAATAGTACATATGAAATAGAGACTCATCCAGTCTAGGTGAAAACATGTGAGATCATACGTACTTTTGGTTTGGTTAATTCGATAAATGAATTACAATGTGAAATGAATTGTGGACATATTTACATTATCATTTATAAAAATAGCATTTCGAACATATACTTGGAAGCCCCCGTTTTGACTCAACAGATTTTCCCTAACCAAAATGAATAGATATGTATTGCTGTGTAAGAAGGGGGAGGGAGGGGAGTTGTTGGAATATAAACCATGCTTACATCATTCACTACCTAAACTAAACTAAGCTATATATGAATATTACTGGTAAAAGTAGTACAGGTTAGGTAGCTGTTTGTGCTTTAATCAAAATCCCTCTAACTAGCATCTCTGCATGTTGATATGCACATTGTTGGCTGTATATTCAGGTCAACATTCATACGTGATCTTTCTGCTGAAAATGTTCACAATGACACTGAATTATCTAGGACCACGTCCGATTTTATTTGGTCAAGGCCACCAGTGCAATCACATGGCATAATAATGCCAACCTCATTAGGATGTCCGAATTTTTTAATGTTGAGACTAACAACACAAGGCTATGGATAACAAACTTATTTATTGATGTAGAGATGGCGTTTCGCTGGAGAGACTTCCAACTTTTTAAAAGCTCCTCTAAATGTTTCGTTAGCTTTAAAAATGTTGGAAGTATCGCCATCGAAACGTCAGCTCCACAGCAACAAAGAAGTTGTTATCCATAGAATAACCTTGTGGAATATATACGCCGACATCTAAATGCCTATCAATGAAGACATCACCGTGAAGATGGGGAATCAGGGAATCCCACCAATAAAAGAAGTTGTTATTCATACAATAATCTTGTGTTATGTACGCCGACTTCTAAATGCCTCTCAAGTTAAAACTATATGGTATTCAACAGGTCGGGGAAAATGTGCCTCTCCAATTTTGGAGGTGAAAAGGGTCGTTTTTCTTGAATAACCCAGAAAATATGAACTAAATAGCATATTTTCTAAATGGCGCATACGTTGATATATTTTCACATTAGTAAGATAAGGATGGGGATAGCTTACCATAAATCCGTTTGGCTTTCTAGGGTAAGTCAGTATAGCGAAACTACCGTTTGGTAAGGCTATATTTGCTAATATTCTATCATATCTATTTATACACATATGTTTTGGCCATATTTCCTGTGCTCCTTTCACATCCATCTAGAGCTCAAAATGTGTAATTTATAACTGTCCACTAATTAGATTAACTGTTAATTAAGTTGTGCCTATTTATTGTCCAGGTCATTAATCTACTGACAGGCCTTGTAAGCTCATTTATCGTGGTTTTCTCATCCGTATGATTCTAATTAAGTTAAACGTAACTGAAGTACATGTATTAAGACGCAGTTAGTGAAACTAACGTAAAACCAGCCCTTCGGACGGGGAAAGAGAAACTATCGGCATGCTCACCACAGGAAGGCGCGAGGTAGATGAACACATGAATTTTCATTTTTCTTCTCCTGCTCCAATATAACTTGGCCAATTCAACGCAACATACAATGGTGGAGAAAAAAGATGCCGGTGCACTCACGAGATCTCACATTACTCCAAATGTCAACACTACAATAAAAGAGTGGCTGAGATACAAATCATCACGTAAATGTCAGAGGAAATGAAGCCCCCAATAGGACAGCCATAGACAGCTTCAACAAAACTGCTGCTGACGTGCATATAGGATTAGGAACTAAGGAACAGAATTCTAGCAATAAAAGCAGAATAGATAGTGATTGGGAAAAAGAATGGAACGAAGAAAACCGTGACCCATGGCTACATAGTATTCTAGATAAGGAGAAAAGACGGAGTTGTGGATTCCAGCTGGACAGTAAACGTGACGACCGCATCATCACAAGATTAAGACAAGGTAAAACCGGACTAAAATCCCGCCTCTCTATGCTAATCAAAAACACATTTCCACTATGTACCTCATGCATAATTGAAGAAGAAACGATAGAACATAAATATGACCCCCATCGACACAAACTGCAAAACGAGCTTAAAAAAAATTGAATTTCTTTCTGTCGTTGGCTACGGAATTAAATCCCAAACCTCCTTTAATAAAGTATACACCACCTTAACAGCAAATCGACTGACTATTATTCTACCAGTTAATATTATATGAAGACATCGCCTAATCCACATATATTCTGATAATCCTTGAGTTTATTTGCAGTGACAGTAATCTCGAGATTACATCAAACTTATAATTATTATTTTATAACAAGGCCAAACCATTTTTCTGACTTCAACAAAGGGCATGGTTGCAACGGAATTACCTTGATATACTGACGGCCGTTTGAGCCATAGACCTACAAAACATTATGGCCAAAATAAACTATCCATATATAACACTCGGCCAAAATGTCACTGAAACATTTAGAAATAAAATAGGAATGACAACAACGGAGTTACCTTGATACCGAGGGCAGTCTGTTCCACTGTTCTACAGAAAAAACGACGACCAAATTTAAATAAATGCTTAACGGTGAAATGCAAAGGTTTTCATATTTCCCTATTTATATTCTTCGCGGGCTAGTTAATGATGGAAATATCAGCCCAAATACTCTGTTTGGTTTTATTTGAAGTATTTTGTCTCCTGGTAGCTTTTGAAAAGTGCTTTAAAATTGGCATCTCAAGCCCGGTCGATTTCAGAAATGAAATCCGCATCGCTTATCTGCCCTTGTTTGACGTTCGTTTGTGACGTCACATCAGACCATCTGGCCGGGCGTCAATACTTGTAACGTTCAGTCTTCGGGCGGCTGGTCTGACGTGACGTCACAATCAAGGAAAGATAAGCGATGACGTTTTGCAAATCTGAATTCAGCTGTGCTAGGGGTACCAATTTTTAAAAAAGATTCTAGCAAACAAGATAATTCAAATTAAACCAAGTAAAGTAGATAGACTGGTATTTCTATCATTATTCAACCTATATAAAATGTGAAAAGGAGAATCTAAAAACCTTTGCATTTCACCTTTAACAACAGTAGGACGGTCAAAACGCCTATGGCGAACAGTATTTGGCATAAAATATAGGAAATGGTGATAGCGGAGTTACCTTGATGCTGAGGGCCGTCTATCCCATTGTCCTATCAATGCTTTATGACCATCAAACGATATGTATTCGGCTAAAATGCCAAACTATTTATTTGTCTATTCACCTAGTATTATATTTGTCCGAATATTTAGTTACTTATTCATTTATTTATTTATTCATTTACTTAATTATTTATTGCTGTTTTATATCTTATAGGACTGACAGCACGAGGGTGCCTGATTTTTGTGTGGGATGAAGATACACGAGTAGTGTGACTAACGTCACAGAACCTACGAAGTAGGGCGAGGAAGATGACTTGGGGTCCAAGCGTAATGCTATAGGTCACCTAGATGACTTGAGGTCCAAGCGTAATGTTATAGGTCACCTAAGTAGGTCAAAGTTTCATCAAAAGTAGGTCAGCTCAACACTGGTAACAGTCCCCTAAAGCACGTTCATGCCAAAACATCAAGGTTCTAATGTCAACGATTCTCCTTATTAGGAATATCAAAGTATTGCATTAAAAATCCAGAAAACACGAAACAGTACAAACTCTACTATTACTTTGTGATACAGACACAACACACTAAAGACCGCAGACGGGCTAGACCAGACCTGCAACAGCATACGGATGACGATTACAAAAATTAAACATTGCCGGGAGTGAAAACGCCCGAGAAAGAGAACGTCCGGAAATGGAACTCAACCCTATACAAGACCAGCTGCGTCACGTCCGAGATGCCACTGAAGTGAATGTTGTTTAATACAGAATATGATACTTTGACTTTCACGTAATGTAGGACGTAGCCTACCATCCTGTACCCTGGTACACATTACAAGCACTGTTACAGGCACAGATTTCAGGAAGAACCCACCCAGCGTCGTTAGGGAAGTCGTTGGGCGCGAAGGACTCAATCTCTGTGCCTAGTATTTTCCGATGTTGACATCACAGTACTGGGCTCTCTAACGAAAGCATAGGAAAAGACTCCCCCGCCCTCTGGAAAAATCCTGACGACACTGGTGGTTCTCCCAGTTCTTTTTTGGACGGCTTTGTGCGTACGAAGGGGTACCAAAGACAAAGGAATCATCAACGCGATTACAATGAACACATATTTACCAGTATAACTGACAAAACAGACCGACAGACTTGTACATAGTCGATTTTTGTTTGCTTCTATTTATATCTCCCTCTGCTCTCGTCTTATTTATTTATTTTAACCCTACCAGGCCTGGGGGGGGGGGTGGAAAATGGCCCCCCTTACCAAACTTTCTACGCTATCTCCGGAACGACAAAAAATGGAGAGCTGACTTTAAATTCAAGATGGCGGCCACGTGGGGTACCAGAAAAGTGATGTTTTCGTCATATTTCTTCAAAATTTCCGTGATGAAAAGTAGCCAAAAACTTTTTTTTTTCACATCACATTAATATTTACTAATTTATCATGCAGTTTTGCGGAGAAATTGCACAAATAAAAAAATCGGGAAATCTGACCGGAAAAACGACAAAAAATGCCGTTTTTGAAAATGACGCCAATGTGACGTCATCAAAGCGGCCATCTTGGATTTTTACATTTTTTGGTAGAGCTTGACCCAAGGGTATAGTGTGGAAACTTTCAGCCTCCTAGTTCAAGGTGTAAGAAAAATAATTAGGAGGGCCATTACGCCCCCCCTCCCAGGCCTGGACAGGTCCCAAAAAGCCCACGCCAGATAGGGTTAAAATATAGTGTTTGTATAAATCTTGTGGTGGAGAATGAAGCGCTTGGTCAGCGTCGGGCCTCACAGGTATTTGTTCTGAATTACATTCCTTGTTCAGCCGTCGTCCATTAAAGAATCTCCGCTTCCATGATCCAAAGACTTATTTCATATATAACAGCATTGCAGCAATAGTAAAATTGTAATTCTATAAATACTCCCTCTTTTGTACCGTTTTTTTTTCTATCAGGCGTCACACCATTTTCTTTCAGATGACTTGATAGGTCTATTACATCATCGCTCTGCAATATTCGTATCTAATACCGCTCAAGCCGGTGCTAGGGGCCATGTGGTCATGCCATTCAAGATGTCCACATGAACAGATACAGTACAAGCTTGGCTGGGATACAAATCATCACAGGATCACCTTTGGTTCCTGTGATGTTTTAAGAAATATACAGTCATTATTTTTGTCTGTGTGCTCATATGACTTCTTTTCAGTAAGCCGGCATCTTTTTCTATCACCTTTTTAGTTTTGCGTTTAATTCTGTTGTTGCCTTAATAATTGGAGGTCCGTATTGCAAAGGCTAAGTGGATCATAGTGAGCTTTATCAATCCAGGAAAATGCACTCCATCCATCTTCAGAAGCCGTTGAGGCGACATTATCATAGGCGAAATAATCCGGGCAAGTAATATCTTACGGGTGAAATGTGAAAATGGGGAACGTTGACAGGATATTAGTTGATCAAAAGGAAGTAACCATAAATTTCATAATATATCATAGCTACCGGAACATCCCCGTGGATCTGTAACATATCAGATAATAATAATAATTGCAACATAATTGCAACACGGATAAGTTGAAACGATGCATTCTTACTGATTCAGAAAAGGACATGGATTGTCGGTGGCTTATTGCTTATTATATCCTGGGTGACAACTTAGTAGCAACATGAATGCTCTCTTTGTATTGGAGTTTTATTATTGAACGAGAAACAGTGTTTTCACAGTCAAGTGCAATTCATGATTTGAGATTCTTGTCGTCACTGTCCAATTTTCTTTTTTTGTTGACGTGTATTTTGAACAATACTAGAATCTAGATTAAGTGTAATCCTTGACTTTCACTTTAATTGAAGTTAATCCTTAGGCAATACTATCTGCTCCCATAGCAGCGGAAGGTGCATTGGCGCGTGGCTCCTTGTTTGATTTGCGTTTCGTTGATCGGGTCGCTTTCCTGTATCTTAAGCTTTTAATTTTTAACTGGTGTAAATATGGTAAATGTGTATCAGTTTACTTTATTATTCCAAGAAAGAACCATTTTTATTACATTAAAAATACGTTTGGCAACTTGAAGTCGAAAATAGCCCAGTTATAATCGATTAAAAATATATTCTAGGCTGAAGAAATAGGAAAGTGATCAGAGAGCCACGTGTCAATGTACCTGCTGCGGCTATCGGGGCAGATAATATTGTTTAAGGATTAAATTAGATTGAAGTGCAAGTCCGGAATTATTATTAAAATCCTGTAACTAGTTTCGGTCGATAAAATAATTAAAATTTAATTGGCCAGAGTCACATTGCAATCTTAATGGATAAAATTATTTGGAATCTGAGTTTGCATTTGAATCGTTGAAAAGTGAAATTGACGTTCTAATCCACATCATACACACAAATTTTGCCAAAAAGGTTGCTGATGCACATAAAATTGATTCACATGCCCAATAATGACATGTTTATATAAGGGTAGTCCTAGATATCCAAGAAATTATGGGGGCATTACAATCTATAGCTGCGTTGGCAAGTTATTCCTACGAAGTAGGCTACAGATCGCAAATTGTCCGGTAATGAATGAGTCAGTCAGTCAGTCCATCCGAATCCTTTCGTCGACAAAATCAGGAGAACCGTTGACATTAGAACCTTGATTTTTGGCATGAACGTGCATTAGGGCATTGTTACCAGCAAGTTCTGAGCTGACCGAATTCTGATGGTAATTTGATTTACAATTATTTTTTTAATTATTTATTGATGGCTCAGCGAGTGCACTGTCATGCCCATCGGGAACCCTTAGCTGTATGTTTCACTGTATATATAACACAGTACAAAACCTGGTGGGATATGCCATCCTTAATTGTTTTGAGATCTAGAGGTCACAGCAGTGTAGCTGGGTCACCCCCAATAGGCCTATAAACAGATCAGAACTAACAGTCTGATAGGTTTGGGATTCGAGAATGCAGTTAATACTGCCATGGTGTAATAATTAAATTGTTGTTAGAGGTCAGAGCAGGGAAGACAAAAATAAACAGATCTGTCTGGGAGTTAAAAAAATATCACAACAGATGGTACCGGTATTACATTAAACCATCCACAGTGCAGATTCTATGGGTTCACATGTTGACGTCTTTATTAATTTATTACCGTTCCAGGGGACATTTGAACAGCTGCCGTTAACTTGAGACACACACTTTTGCTATATACACACGTTTTTATTAACTGCTACATTATGGGAAACGAAATTAAACAGATATGTAATCAGTATTAAGAGGCTGTATTTAAGATGCTAAGTACAATCCTCAAATTCTACATTCATCAGATTGCCGATACCCAAAATGTGTTGTCGCATATATCTAGATAACAACGTGATGTAGAGATGCTATTTATTCGTCTTTGTATCGGTCATGCTCAGGAGAATGACATAGAATCATTATTATCTTGTGCCGAGAAGGTGTTTGTCTTGAGTTGAATTACCGTAAACTACATAAATGCTACCTTTCTATTATAGGACTATATATAAGAATTTGTTGTATTGTTGGGAAAATAATGCGATTCAAAAAGTTGTTTTGATCCTGGACGAGGGCACTGAAAACCATTAAAGAGATGTAAATGTATTTTCGCACGTAAATCCTGAAATCTACTGAACTTTTTATTATTCAATCTGTTTCCTTTAGTTAAAAAATTGTAAAAATAAATCGGCGATCGTTATTTATTTTTGGAATGAAGGCGCATTAGGAGACTGTTACCAACAAGTTCTGAGCTGACCTACTTTTGATGAAAATTTCTGGTGATTTTTGATGAAAATCACTAGTGATTCTGACTTGGGCAGTGCCCATTTTAATATAGGCAGGATTTCAACTGGGGGTGGGAATTTCCAAGAGTTCAGTTCGCGTCGGAGTCCTAATGCTTACCCTACTTCGTAGGTCCTGTGACGTTCACACTGCTCATGTTTAACAGTGTAATTAATAAAAGATTAGAAAAACATTTGCAGAAAAATAATTTTATTTCAAAAGAACAAATATGATTTACAAAATGCAAACGAACAGTAGATCATATGTTTATTCTTGCGAAGTATGCTACTATTTGCAAATTGTCCAGTAGTCAGTGAGTGAGTCCATTCGAATCCGTTCGTCGGCAAAATAAGGAGAACCGTTGATATTAGAACCTTAATTTTTGGCATGAACGTGCATTAGGGGACTGTTACCAGCAAGTTCTGAGCTGACCTGCGTTTGATGAAAATTTCTCGTGACTTTTGATGAAAATCACTGGTGATTCTGATTTGGGCGGTGCCCATCTTATTATAGGCAGGATTTCAACTTGGGGGTGGGGGATTTCCAAGAGTTCAGTGCGCGTCGGAGTCCTAATGCCTATCCTACTTCGTAGGTCCTGTGACGTCAGTCACACTGCCATGTCATAAAAACACTCATAGAGAAATATAACAACAAATTATCAAAACCGTTATACATTTGATTCGTCTATTTTGCCAAAGCATTCGACACTGTGTCACACAGTGGTTTATTACATAAATTGAAACTATCTGGTGCAAATTGACTTCTATATAAAATAGTATCCAGCATGTAGGATAATATATTTTTACAAGTACAAGTAGGCAATTGTTTAACTGCACCTATTTCTTCAAATGGAGATACACTGTTTATATTATATTTGCACGAACTACCCTCTATTTTCGATGCAAAATATCATCCAGTAACTTTGAAAGAAAACAAAATCAACAACCTTCTCTATGCAGATGACTTGGCACTTAATTTTTAAATCTTCAAATGGCTTACAATGCTTTGTTGATAAACTTATGAAATAGTGTTCTAAATGGAAGTTAAATATAAACAAATCTAAACTAAATGACCAAAACTGGTAAAACTATCAAAAGAAAAATACAACTAGATGGACAATTAACTGAACAAGTGGAATTCTATACATATTTGAGAAGCACATTTAGTCAATGTGTCTCTTTTAGCAAAGCAAAAAAGATATGTATAGTAAGTGTAGAAAGTCTTATTTCCACTTAATAAAATCTTTAGCTGACAATCGATTGGATGTAAACACTTCATTCCATATATTCGATCATACAATAAAACCAACTGCTTTATATGGTGCAGAAATATGGGACTGCATTCCAAGTAAAAGGATGACAAAAGCTGGAAATGACTTCTTGCTGGAAATGATTTCATTTTTTTAATCAAGCAATTATGGAGTCAGGGTTGAGATGGGACGATTCCAATTACACTAGATGCAATAACCATTGTACTTAAATACTGGACAGAATCGGCATCTCTTAATGATGGCAGGGTTCTGTCAGATGCATATGTAATTCTTGAGATCTATATAAAGAAAAGGTGGATTCATGGGTTCACGATATGAAAACCTTATTGGAAACACCGTATACAGGACATCTTTCTCCGCAGTCCAAGAATTTCCCGTCCAGATGTGCACAAATCATATGTACACAAAAATGGCATACCCGAATTAACTGCAATACAAATTTACTGCTCAATAGAGCTGACTTCTACAATACATATTCTGGGACAAAATTAAGAACCTATCAGCTATTTAAGACAAATCTCAAGTTAGAATTCTATCTTGTCAACATACAGTTATTTAAATATAGACGTGCCTTCGCAAAGTTCATGATCAGTGCCCATAAATTACGAATTGAAACTGCGAGATAGCGAGCAAAAATATCAATACCAATTAAGCAATGAACCTGCTCATCTTGCCCCCCTCAATATGGACATGTTCTATTTGAGTACCCTAACTATTCGATCTAAAATTGAAACTCAAGTAAATGCGAAGTGTTCAAGTTTTACCTCGCCTTCTATATATAATAAATTCATATGGCTGATGAGCTGCGAAGATGAAACCCACTTCAGGATAGTCAGTGAATGTGTTCATGACATAATGGAAACTACATGAGCAGATACAAGCACAAAGCAACTGATTCCTTCATTATTTGAGTCCTGCAAAAATGTATTTTCACGAATGTTTCACATTGGCAGTTTCGGCATTTTAGCCTTTGAGCAGAACAGTGGTGTACTGTAGTGATAGACTACTCCAATACTCAATTCAAACTAGTTTACTTGCATAAATATCAAAATGTTTTAAATGTATGAAATTCAAGGGAAACAACTCTGTTCAGTTTATACATGAACTGAATTGGTTTTAACTGTATATGTGTTGCTATTGGACCCCTAGTATTCACGTTCTATATAAATGTTCTTCCAACTAGTCGAGAGTAGTTTATAGGGTAGTGTTATAGTCTACATGTTCTATAAGATGCAGGGAAGACAATTTTGTTAAGTCGACGGGTGGGGGTGGGGGCGAGGGGTTAATTAATCAATAATCAATCATATCGAATCATATAAATTTCTTTTTCGGGGATATAATTTAGTAACAATAAACAATTTAATTCAATTCAATGAAGCCGTATGACATACTTCATAGAGCCATCTGTACAACAGGGGAGGTAATTTAGAACCGAATTCTAGCTTGTACTAGCATGTCTTTCAAATTAGGTATTTACTACAACACGCACCTATAGGTGGTAATTGTCCAGCCAATATGGAGTTAAGGCAGTAGAGGAAGTTCATTTCTAGATGTGGAATGTTTTTTTTAAATTTCAGTATATTTTCATCAAGTTAAGAGAAGATGATCCATGAAAAAGAATCGGGGGTCACCGTACTCGTTAAAAAAATATGGCTGCCAAATGCATGTTACCTCTTAAAAAACATACCATTGTATACATGGGGAGATTTGAATTATTTCTTACTTGATTGCTCCACAAATCAAACCTCCTGGGGTCAAATTTTGCCAATTTTGCTACAAAATACTAAACACATATAGTTCTTGTTGAATATGTAATAAAAACAGGGGGACACCATACTTTCTTAGAAAATATTTGCGGTATAACAGATAAACTATTGGGGGTTCATTTATTTTACTTTGACAAAGTTTCCTATTTGTTGAAAGTTACTACGGGTGAACTTTAGTTGATTTCAGAGGCATAATTTTCAATCTCGGGAGCATTTTACACACTCCAACCGTTGAATATAAAATGCCAACTTTTAGGTCAGTCCTATCACACTATGATCCACCAGTAAAATGCATAAATGGCCATGTGTCTTTTGTTGATTTTGATCCCATTTTGAGATGTCTGGGTACCTTTGTTAGGAAATTCAGCTTGTTCTGAAAAATTTGGCAGATCACCATTTTAGTAGCCCCATAACGTCCTCTACTCCCTTAGAGTTATCGTGCTTTTCTTTAACGAAGCGATTGATTAGTCGAACATTTGGGGGATATTTCAAAATAAGTGGGAGAAATTCTGGACTAGTTTATTTTGGTCGTACCACATTCGTGTGTTCTTTTATGATATCGCTTTTGATCTTTCTCAATTCACGAGCTGAGTAGCCTCGTTTGATGAGTGCCTGTGTAAGAGTGTAACACGAACTAACAAATTAAACGCAACATTAAAAGGGCAAAAGTCGCTGGCCCTCATTGTTGTTGCAAATAAAGCGAAAAATGATAAATTGAGACTTCACTATATCGTGAAAAGTATTCATAGGGTGGATAGAAGACCGGTGTAATAATTGGCGGCATATTGTGACTGGTGACCTTGATGTGGTGAGTGATAAGGATCTGAAATTACTCCTGATGAAGGGACCTAAATATAGAGAGCCAAGAAGAATAAATCTGAAGGCCGACCAGAAGATAGTCCTGTCTGCATTGGAACAGTACGTTATTGATTGGTCTAAGCGAGAAAAAGTTGAACCTACAGTACTCGCTGATTGGCTGGACCTCACCAAGAGCAAGGTCGTTGAAACAATCCGCCATATTGACAGAAGTACTCTTCCCCAAGCAAAACAAGTTCTGAGAAACCTCAATTCGCAAGAAGTTCTAGCAAATCTCCAGAGTAAATTCGTCATAGTCCCAGCAGACAAAGCTCCGAATAATATAATATTCATATGTAAATATTACTATTACCAGGTGCTGGTTAAAGAATTGAGTGTAGACATATCTTCATCAAATACGTCTACTTACTCCCAAACTGCATTTACTCTGGAAGATTTATTTAACAATCACAAAAAGTTTCTCAGGGAAAGAGGTATTCGTCTTCCAACCAATCATAACGACATACCAAAAATGTACTGGACTCCCAAAATGCATAAATCACCATACAAAGCTAGATTCATAGCTGGTTCTAGAAGCTGCACCACCAAGCTTCTTTCAACCCTATTGACGAGGGCCCTTCAGGAGGTAAAAGCATTTTGGGAAAGGTATTGCGCCACTATTTCTAAGAACTCTGGCGTTGAATGTATGTGGATATTGAAAAACTCAAAATGTCTTACGGAAGAGCTTGATGCTAAAGATCACATACCGTACAGACATGTATCCACATGGGATTTCTCGACTCTCTATACTACAATCCCTCATCAGGACCTTATTGACCGTCTAAGTTCATTAATAGTATCTGTGTTCAAGAAAACTGATCGTAGATATATTAATGTCGGAAGCCATAAAGCATTCTTTAGCTCGACTACATACAAGAGATATCATTCATGGGATGTTTCTTTGTTTATAGAGTTGCTTGAATTTCTCATTAAAAATATCTATGTGAAATTTGGCAACACAATATATCAGCAGGATATAGGTATTCCAATGGGTACTAATTGTGCACCCCTGTTGGCCGACCTGTATCTGTTCTCTTATGAATATGACTATATGCAGGCGCTTTCAAAAACCGATCCATTCAAAGCCCGTTCCTTCTCATTCACCAAACGCTATATAGACGATCTTCTCGCTGTGGATAATCGCTATATAAATGACGCAGTGAAGGATATATATCCACCTTCACTGGATTTGAAGGAAACTACAGATAGCCCTACAGGCACATCTTATTTAGATCTCTATCTCTATAAAAATGAAGCGGGCATTCTCTCTCGTCGACTTTATGACAAAAGAGATGATTACAATTTCGACATCGTAAACTATCCCTTTCTGGATAGTAATATTCCAGTGGGACCTGCATATGGCGTATACATATCTCGCTTAGTAGCATTTGCTAGATCCTGTGTTAAATGTGATGATTTTAATCAACGTCACAAAACATTGTTGCAGAAACTTATAAAACAGGGCTATTCCACCAAGCGCCTCCACTCAAAGTTTCTCAAATTTGGCGATACATATCGCATGCTGATAGCAAAATACGAACGTAGCGTGCAAGATCTATGGCGCTACGTTTCGTAACTTGTGTCTAATTCCGCTTAACCCGGGGCTAGGGGCCGTATGAACCCATGTACTTCAAGATCCTCATGGTACTCATATGAACAGTCACAATCAAAGCGTGACTGAGATACATCTTTTTAGATGACGACTCTATAACGAATATTATGGATTAAGAATACTGATCAGCGATACGGATTTGATATTTTTGGAACATCATGATGTCTTGCCGGCATCATTGAAAACTGTTGACCGCTTCTCTCTTGCAGGAAACAAGCCTATGTTTATGTATACTATGATTGTCTTTTTGAATTTGGTGCTAATACTGTTATGTGGAAAATGGAATAGGTCTTTGGATTATGGACGCGGATATTCTCTAATGGACGACGGCTGGATTATGAATGACGGACTAGACGCTTGTAATTAGTTAGTTTGAAATACAATTGGACACTTCAGCAGATCTTTCTTCTCCCACTCGGCTATCTATTTGTTGGCGTAGGCTTGGGCAAACCGCTTATCCACAGCGCTGTGCCCTTAATTTGCAAGAATTCCACTCTTTATAACATGGGTGTACTCTTTATAACAAAATATAAAAAGAAAACAAATTCCCAACTAACATCAACAGGGGAAAAACCCTATCATGCATTGTTCTCGGGAATTCCACTGGACAAAAATACGAAACTGCGAAGTGAGGCCCGTACAATTATAAAGAACGCACCCTAAACCTCATCGTGAGCTGTGGCGCGATAAAAAAATACGAATAGATCTGTGTCGTTATTAAGAAACTATGGATTTCGTTACACGGCTACACAAAAACACTGAACTTCACCCTGCATGCAATTTGTTATTTTGAAATACAAGCGTCTAGTCCGTCATTCAATATTCAGCCGTCGTCCAGTAAAGAATTTCCGCGTCCATAATCCAAAGACGTAATTCATATAATAACATTAGCACCAAATTCAAAGGATAAATCATAGTACACATAAAACTAGGCTAATTTCCTTCCAGACTTAAGCGGTCAACAGTTTTCAATGATGCCAGTAAGACATCATGATGTTCCAAAAATATCAAATCCGTATCGCCGATCAGTATTCTTAACCCATATTATATACGTTGTAAAGTCATTATCTAGAGTATGATGTATCTCAGTCATGCTTCGATTGTGATTGTTCATAAGAACACTGTGAGGATCTTGAAATACGCAGGTTCATACGGCCCCTAGCCCCTGGTTAAGCGGAATTAGACACAAGTTACGAAACGTACCGCCATAGATCTTGCACGCTACTCTCGTATTTTGCTATCAGCATGCGATATATATCGCCAAATTTGAGAAACCTCGAGTGGAGGCGCTTGATGATATCACCCTGTTTTACAAGTTTCTGCAATATTGTTTTGTGACGTTGATTAAAATCGTCACATTTAAGATAGGAACTAAGAAATGCTAATAGGCGGGATATGTATACGCCACATACAGGTCCCTCTAGTATATTACTGTCCAGATAGGGATAGTTTACGATGTCGAAATTGTAATCATCTCTTTTGTCGTAAAGTCGACAAGAGAGAAGGCCCGCTTCATTTTTAGACATATAGGTCTAAATAAGATGTGCCGCTGTATCCTTCACCGCGTCATTTATATAGCGATTATCCACAGCAAGAAGATCGTCTATATAGCGTTTGGTAAATAAGAAGGAACGGACTTTGAATTAATCAGTTTTTGAAAGCGTATAGTCGTATCCATATGAGAACATGATATAAGTCAGCCAAAAGGGATACACAATTAGTATTCATTGGAATACCTATATGCTGTCGATATCTTGTATTGTCAAATTTCACATAGATATTATTAATGAGAAATTCGAGCAACTCCAGAAACAAAGAAACATCCCATGAATGATATCCCTAGTATGTAATAGTGCTAAAGAATGCTTCATGGCTTCTGACATTAATATATTGGCGATCAGTTTTCTTGTACACCAATACTATTGATTAACTAAGGCGGAAAATAAGGTCCTGATGAGGGATTGTAGTATAGAGTGTCGAGAAATCCCAAGTGGATACATGTGTGTACGGTATGTGACCCTTAGCATCAATTTCTTCCGTAAGACATTTTGAGTTCTTCAATATCCACCTGCATTCAATGCTAGAGTTCTTAGAAATAGTGGCACAATACCTTTCCCAAAATGTTTTACCTCATGAAGGGCACTCGTTAACAGTGTTGAAAGAAGCTTGGTGGTGCAACTTCCAGAACCAGCTATGAATGTAGATTTGTATGGTGATTTATGCATTTTGGGAGTCCAGTACATTTTCGGTATGTGGTTGTTAAATAAATCTTCCAGAGTAAATGATGTTTGGGAATAAGTATACGTATTCGGCGATGGTGTGCTTATACTCAATTTTCTTAACCAGCACCTGGTGATAGTAATATTTACCTTTGCTTTGTCTGTTGGGACTACGGCGATTTACTCTGGAAATTTTCTAGAACTTCTTACAAAATGAAGATTCTCAACACTTCTTTTGCTTGGGGAAGAATACTACTATCATTTTTCTGGGCTCTCTATACTTAAGTCCCTTTATCAGGAGTGATTTAGGTCCTCATCACTCACTATATCAAGTCACAACAAACATGCTTGCTTGGTGTACAGATGAAGTTCGATTCAGGATCACAACTATAGCCTCAAGACGTGTATAAATTCCAGTCAAACTCCTTGACAACATTAGAGTAATTGAATATTTGGTGGCTATAGATTTGTATACTTATATGAAATGCATAGGTTCTGTGAACTTAAAATAGTTTGGTACAGCGCTGCGTACCTCTGGATCATTCAGATCGAAGGATTAGGAAAAAGAGGGTACGAGAAAAAAATATATTCAATATACAATCTTTAGCTCTGTGGTCTAAGGAAAGCGTCTCCATTAATCGTTTTCCTTCAATCGAGAATTTTCGTTGGTTTTCTCGCAGAAATCCCGATCGTATCGGGAATTATTCGAGAGAATGTCAAGAGAATAATATGAAAAAAACGAAAGCGTTTTTCAAAATTCTCGATCGATTTTCTCAACGTCGTTTTTTATTCGTCTTTTCTGACCCATCGAGAATCAATGGTTTTATGTTCATGGAGAGAATGTCGAGAAATTTTGATCGAGAAAGCTTCGAGAAAATATTTCGAAACCATCGAGAGGCGAATGAATACGATTACGTCATTCACATTAACAGCTGTTACTCCGCTTTGTGTGAGGGTGCTACATAAAGTATATGCCAGATAAAATTTAGCTGTATCTGCCGCTTTAACAATGTAATGCTAACATACCATGTTACCGCGATTTTAAAAGAGACTGCATTGAATTATTACATTTTCATCAGCTTTATTTTATAATACGTAATAAATGTTACGTATTCCTATCAGTCCAGTTGAACATCTGACCACCCAAACGATCCATCTCCGGTCTTGAATATTTAAAATCGAACAGGGAATATCGTCGGCACTATATTTTGCTTTCATACATGTTCTATCTATATTAACGGTCATACACATTGCGAATACACTTATGTGAATATATGTATTATGGATCTATCAGCACATGTATGAGATATTTGGGGATGCATAGAACCAGTAACCTGGTTCCCTTGTCTACAGCTATATGTAAGCAATGTAACACGCTAGGTAGGGCACCAGGCTAGGCGAAGACAAAGCTGCACTATTTTCAATCGTTTTTCTCCACTGAGGACAAATTCTCGATGGATTCTCGACTGATTCGCGATATCGTTTTTCTTTCGAGAAAAATCTTTCGAATGAAAACCGATCAATAAATCAAAAGAAGACCGATTTTGCGAATCATTCGGTTTTTGTGAAAAAAATTCTGGATTCTCTCTCACCTTTGGAATTTGCGCGATCGAGAAAAGATTACAGATTTTCGACGAAAAACCGAACGATATTTGGAGACGCTTCCTAAATTTCCCGTAGTTGTATCATCAGTAGATACTCATATCAATTACACCTGTCTCAATCGTAGGCTGTCCCAAACTATTACCTTTTGTGGAACAGGCCTTCAGAATTAAAAATTCTTTAGACAGAGTCTTGTGGGGTCATATTGCAGCACTTCACGGTCAGCATGTTGAGTTAATGGATAAAATTGTTGGAATCTGAGTTGTTGAAAAGTGAAATTTAAGTTCTAATGCCAGTTTTTTTAATCCAAATCATACAACACAAAATTTGCAAAAAGTTTGCTGATGCACATAAAATTGATTCAGATGTTCAAACATGACATGTTTTCAAAATGTTTTGGGTTTAACGATATAAAATTTTCTCAAATAGCAATCATGCATTATTATTTTTTTGTTAGTAATAACACCATGCAGGACCAAAAATGAGTTTTTGTTGTTGTAAATTTTCACTGCACAACATGGTATATTGCAACTCCGAAAAAGTGCACAATTTTAAACAACTGGCCACTCCCACATGAACATTCCACAATCTTCAGTTAAACATCTTATAACATAGTTAAGTTATTGTGTCCAAATATACAAAAAAGGTTTGCTTACGGGTAATTATAGCCTTCGAAATCTTATTATGTGTGACCTAATTCAGTGGAGATCACGATAAACTGGCCATTCATATTCCCACTGCAGGGGGGGGGGGGCACCATTAATGGCCTCTAATTTGTTTATCGCTTTAATCTCCTCTCTTGATTTGTCCACCTTTATGAGAAAAGTTCCATTTCTTGAAAACTATTCATCATGGGGATTTCAAATTTGTAAAATGTGTTGTGAACGGTATGAAGAGAATAGCCATGCTTCAGTTTCCCAAATAATGCGCTGGTTGCTGATATATTCATGTTGAAATTTCATGACCGTCGCATTTCATCCAATTTTGTTCAATCAAACAAAAAAATCCACAGAAAACGATCTACACTAAAATTCGAAATCTGAGGTACGGTTATTTTACTGAAGGTGTGTTTTGTGTCATAAAGTCAACAATCGAATGAAAATCCTGGACCTTTACCAAAAATGAAAGTTTAAAACTGGTGGCTAATTTTATGTGAAGACGTGCATCAAACTGAGATAACTTCACACCCATCGATTTCACCACCAAACTATTCACAACTTTGTAATCTCGGAGACATAAGTTTTTAATACTGGTTATATTGAACAGGAACATAATTATCTCAATAACAAGTCAAATGCAAGTGGCTGCATGGAATTCTGGTCAGGGGAAGGGTGGGGTCTGCAAGACGAGAAATCTTTGATGCATTTGATTGGGCTGACCTCAAATTTTAGATAATAATTCAAGTTACAGAGTAAGCTCCCCTGATGGGGAAACCCCTCCAACTTCCTGGTGTTCTATCCTGGGATTTGGGAGACGTTGTCCAGACCGCACTGCCACAGGTAGGCATATTATCGGGAATTGATCATACACATGTATTTGCCAATTAACAAACAATTTCAGTTCTCATGGTAAACATACATGTCCTGAGATTTAGAGGCTTAATTTAGCAAATACGAATGGAACCCAGATATATGTAGCCTTCGGCTAACTGTCGGCAAATGGCTCTTGCATAACATGGCAACGTTTATTATATTAAACGGTTTGCAGTCTGGTCTATATTATAATGAACTAGAATTTTCATGCGATGAACATAGAATCACAGAATAGGAACATCTCGATGGGTTGATCGATGTGTTTGGGCGCTCCCTCGTACAACGATGGGCACGGGTCGTGTTAACATAAATCTTGAACATTGGAAATCCCCATTCGTTGTATGACATCCTCTCATGATCTTGCGGGATATATATTTCGGTCAAAATCGGAAAACATAGACTGTTTTCGCAGTTCGTATTTCTATTTCCCAGTGGACCCCGGTCGGGAAATATAACATTGCACTCTGTTTGCGTGTGTCTGTGTGTGTCACAATTTCTTGTTACCACGATATCTTCGAAATAATTTGGTCAATCCACTGTAAATTTCACTGAAGCTATATTGGAAAAATGGCTCTCATGATGTTGATATTAATCTCAAGAAGTCAAAGGTCAAGGTCACACACTCTGAAAGTGAATCTAAAATTATCCATTCTGGATCTTGAGTTCTGATTCAGCAAACATCTCGAAAGTTTGTAGGTGTGTTATCCAAGTGATCTGAAAACGACCCATTTATTGTTAGGTTTAGATCAAAGGTCACTTCGGAACTTATAATAGTGTGTCTGTACTGTAACTTGAGGTATTAGTCATCAAACTTCTCAAAACTTCACAAATGTTTTGTCGATATAATGCCACAGAAGCCAATTATTACCCCCAACCTGAACCGTAATCAGGGGATATAGAATCACTACCACTGTGTGCGTGTGTGCGTAACAAAATCTTGCTAGCATGATATCTCAGAAACAGTTTAGCGAATTAAATTCAACGTTTTAGGGAAAATATATTGGACAAATACCCGTCACACAATTAATATCAAGGTCAATAAGGTCAAGGTCACAGCATTCCGAAATTGAAATGAATTTATGATTCGCCAAACATCTTGAACTTTACTGGAATGTTATCCACTTGATTTTAAGATCAAAGATCAATGTCATTAGCCTCCAAGATGCTCAGAAAGTTTATTAACGGCGCGTATTTATTCTAGGTCATTAGGTGAAAAGCCAACACCACATCATCCCAACACTTATAATCTAGCTTGTCTGGAATATATATTGAGTTAAAATTCTTTGGATGTCTCGATTCTTCAAGTTATTCTTCTTCTTTGGTGATTCAAAACCATACATTGATTCGTGTGTTCAGATAGTCATTGATTGTTTTGTGTGTATGTAATTGAGACCATTGGGGTATGTTGAGGACATTGTTCTCAGTCTTTTTACTGGGTGAGCCTAATAATATGGACATGTAGGTAATATATCAATGGAGGAGCCTGTGTACATTATGACTGACACTCAGCGGGGAATATGTGAGCTCACGACTCTTGCTATTATACGCTCGACAAAACGATGGATGTATTCTTCGACGGCGATTTCCGTCCGTTCGTGCCCAGTCTATATCTGTGACAGTTTGCTAGCTACAGCTGCATTTCTGTGAGTGGATACAGAAAGTGGAAGCGATGTATCTACAGTTGTAATTTTTTGAGTTAATACACTAAATGGAAGCGATGTCTCTTACCAAAATTGATGCCGAGGTCAAAGTTCAAGGTCAGATCACTGGTGCCGATAAATCAGGACATCATTGAAAATTGCATTTTTGGACGAAAACAAATGCAGAAAGATAAAAATAATTGCTACAAACCAGTGGTCAACCCATTTAAGAACAATTGAAAACACAGAAGTATGTCTAAGAGAGAGAGAGAGAGAGAGAGAGAGAGAGAGAGAGAGAGATAAAAACTGGACTGTTCTCATCAACCTCAAATTGTAATCTGAAATTGCAAATGGCCTCTTAGGTCAAAATGGTCGTTCGCTAAACCCGTATGACATGTTATCATAATAGAGCCATCTATACGTCATGGGAGATAATTTAGAACCGAGGTCTGGCTTGTACAAGCATGTCTTTCAAATTGGGCAATAAATTGCAGCCAATTTAATCTCCTCTCTTGATTTGTCCACTTTTATGAGAAAGGTTTCATTTCTTGAAAGCTATTCATCATGAGGATTCGACAATTGTCAAATGTGTTGTGAACTGTATGAAGAGAATAGTCATACTTCAGTTTTCCAAATAATGCGCTGGTTGCTGATAAATTGATGTTTAAATCGCATGACCGTCGCATTCTATCCGAATGCCCAATTAAACAAAAAATCCAAAGAAAAACACTAAAATTCGAAATCTGATGTACGGTTATTTAATTGAAGGTGTGTACTGTCATAAATTCAAAAATCGGATGACAATCCTAGACTTTCTCCAAAAATTCAAGCTTAAACAGGAGGCTGATTTTATGTGAAGACGTCCATCAAACTGAGATAACTTCACACCCATCGATTACACCACCAAACTATTCACAACTTTGTAATCTTGGAGACATTAGCTTTTTAATACTAGTTATATTGAACAGGAATATAACTATCTCAATACCGAGTCAAATGCAAGTGGCTGCGTGAAGTCTGGTCAGGGAAATGGCGGGGTCTGCAAGACGAAAATATTTGATGCATATCAGTGGGCTGACCTAAAATTCTGAATAATAATTCATGTCACAGAGTGTGCTCCCCTGATGGGGAAACCCCTCCAGCTTCCTGGTGTTACATTTTAGGATTTGAGAGACGGCGACCAGACCGTACTGCCACAGGTAGGCATATTAACTGGAGTTCCTTGGTCATATTTGCCAATTAACAAACAATTTACCCCAGATATTCCTGTTCTGATGGTAACCAAAACATGTCCTGTGATTTAGAGGTATTTAGCTTCAGCCTAAATGTCGGCAAATGGCTCTTGCATCACATGTCGACGTGCATTAGATTAAACGGTTTGCAGTCTGGTCTGTATTTAGTGGACTAGTATTTTCATGCGATGAGCATAGAATCACATGATTAGGAATCTCTCGATGGGTTGATCGATGTGTTTGGGCGCTCCCTCGTACTACGATGGGCACTGGTCGTGTTAACTTAATTTTTGAACATTGAAAACCCCCCTTCGTTGACTATGACTCATCCTCTCATGATCTTGCGGGATATATATTTCGGTCAAAATCGGAAAACATAGACTGTTTTCGCAGTTCGTATTTCTATTTCCTACTGGACCCCGGTCGGGGAATATAAAATTGCACCCTGTTTCCGTGTGTCTGTTTGTCACGATTTCTTGTTACCACGATATCTTCGAAATCATTTGGTCAATCCACTGTAAATTTCACTGAAGTTGTATTAGGCAAAAAAACAAAAACGCTCTCATGATATTGATATTGAGCTTAAGACGTCAAAGGTAAAGGTCACAACACTCTGAAACTGAATCTAAAATGATCCATTCTGGATCTTGAGTTCTGATTCAGCAAACATCTCGAAACTTTGTAGTTGTGTTATCCAGGTGATCTGAAAACGACCCATTTATTGTTAGGTTTAGATCAAAGGTCACTTCGGAACTTATAATAGTGTGTCTATATTGTATATTGAGATATTATTCATCAAACTTCTCAAAACTTCACAAATGTTTTGTTGATATAATGCCACAGAAACCAATTATTACCCCCAACCTGAACCGTAATCAGGGGATATAGAATCTTTACCACTGTATGCGTGTGTGCGTAATAAAATCTTGCTAGCATGATATCTCAGAAATAGTTTAGCGAATTAAATTCAACGTTTTAGGGAAAATATATTGGACAAATACCCGTCACACTATTAATATCAAGGTCAATAAGGTCAAGGTTACAACATCCCGAAGCTGAATTTAATTTATGATTCGCCAAACAACTTTACTGGAATGTTATCCACTTGATTTTAAGATCAAAGATCAATGTCATTAGCCTCCAAGATGCTCAGATAGTTTATTAACCAATCTTCAATGTTTGGCACACATGATATGGCGCGTATTTATTTTAGGTCATTAGGTGAAAAGCCAACAGTTAAAATCCCAACACTTAAAATCTAGCTTGTCTGGAATATATATTGAGTTAAAATTCATAAGATTTCTCGATTCTTCAAGTTATTCTTCTTCTTTGGTGATTCCAAACCATCCCATTGATTTGTGTGTTGAGATAGTCATTGATTGTGTATGTAATTGAGACCATTAGGGCATGCCGAGGACATTGTTCTCAGTCTTTTTACTGGGTGAGCCTAATAATTCTTTTTACTGGGTGAGCCTAATAATATAGACATGTAGGTAATATATCGATGGAGAAACCTGTGTACATTAAGACTGGCATCCAGTGGAGGAATATGTGAGCTCACGACTACTGTTATTATACGCTCGACAAAACGATGAATGTATTCTGTGAAGGCGATTTCCGTCTGTTCGTGACCAGTCTATATATCTGTGACAGTTTTCTGTCTACAGTTGTAATATTTTGAGTGAATACATCAAATGGAAGCGATATGTCGCTAAACCAAAATTGAGGTCGAGATCAAAGTTCAAGGTCAAGATCACTGGTTTCGATAAATCAAGCCATCATTGAAAATTGTATTTTAGGACAAAAATAAATGAAGAAAGGTAAAAATAACTGCTAAAAACAGTGGTCAACTCATTTAATAACAAATGAAAACACAGAGGTATGTCTAAGAGAGACTGAGAGAGAGAGAGAGAGAGAGAGAGAGGAAAAATGGACTGTTCTCATCAACCTCAAATTGAAATCTGAAATTGCAAATGGCCACGTAGGTTAAAAGGGTCCAGGACAGGAGCCCAATAGGGCAGGATTCCTTAGGACAGGACCCCTTATGGACACAAGTCTAATGGCCTTATACCAAAGGTGGACAAAAGCCCACAACTATATATTTTGAATGGAGAATATCGGACAAATACATGTAAAAGAAAATTTTAATGTGGCTCAAATAATTGGCACGAAAATTTTAAATAAATTATTAAAAAACCCGAGTAGTTTTGTAGTAGAATTAGACAAAATACAAAAAGGCAAAAATGTGCCAACAACTTTGTTATTAATGAGATGATACAAGAACAACAACTGTGATCTTGGAAATTCGAACCACTGCCGTGGAACGAAAGAAATTATTAACGAAATTTAACTGATCGTGTCAACATAATTATTGAACATTGGGAATCCCCGTTCGTTGTATGACTCATCCTCTCTTGAGCTTGCGGGATATATATTTCGGAAAACATGGACTGTTTTCGCAAAACACTGTAACAAAATGCTCGCTGTGCCGTGGTGTATGCCTAGGTCTTCCTTTATTTTGCATCCTGTTTTATTATACGCCGACCGCTCGCCAAAAAGTTGGATGTATTATGTGATGCTGATTATCTACAGTTGCGGTTTTGTGAGTGGAAACAAAGGTGTAGATGTGTTGCGTATATACCGAAGTTGAGGTCGCGATCAAAGTTCAACGTCATTGTGAAAAATAATAAAATCATTGTAAATTTCTATTTTTGGTTGTGACTGGATACATTAGAAGTATGTATGTCGCTCACCCAGTCTGAGGTCAAGGTCCAAATGTTATGGCAACTGTGACCTCAAAAATGAGAAATCATTAGAAATTGCAGTTTTATTTGTTTGGATATATTTGGCGGAGATCATGTGTCCTGTACCAAAAATGAGGTGAAATTGAAATGTCAAGGTCACTATGCTCCATAAATCAGGACTTCCTGGAAATTGTTTTTTCGTCAATGGATACTTTACGGAGATAATAGGTTGAGTACCAAAGTAGAGGTCAAAGGTCAAGGTTACTCATTCTGAAGGAAATTATTAAGAATCTTGATGTATGACATGTATACCCCCAAGTCCTGACAAACAATCATTTTGAGATCTCTCCAGTTCTGGATTGTGCATAATGTGTCTTTTTGGATATACCTTGACATCAAGAAGGAAGAAACAACTTGTTTATTTTGATGTCTATATAAAAGGTCAACTTTGAAGGGTCTTTGAATTCCCTAACAAGACAATACTGTATTTTCGGAAAGTTTAAAAGACCGCACGAGGATATTTGTTCATTCCATCTTGACGTATTGTTCCGAAGTGGTGCAGATTTACCCATAGGCCAAATGATTTGGCCGAATGAGTAGCCATCGTCAGAGTCAAACGTTCGTATGCTCAGCATCATCGTAAGCACGACATCTGTTGAATTATCGTCATTATTTTTGCGTATTCAAAATGATCGGCCTTCTTTCTCTATAGCAAATTATACATTTGTTGGAACAATATCTCTGGAAGTGTTATACCTGTCAACTGAACGAAACTGCCATATTTTTCTTATACACGGTCGAATCGGTCAAATATTCATGATAATTTTATCACTATTAATGGCAATGTCACGTACAATCGGAATTTGTTTTTGTGTCAACTATGTGAAGAATATAACCAAATGTTAACTTCAAAATGGAATATGTGTACCGGATTGGTAATAATTTCTTATCAATGATAAAGTCTAGCTCATCGTTTGCTCAGGATTTCGTGTAGTGTTCTATTATCAAGACGCTCGTATTAATCACAGACCGGATCATTGTCAGACTGAGTAAAATAATTCTCGTCATGATTGTAGCAGAAAAAGGGAGTGATTGTGCAACAGTGTCCTGCAGTTCCAAACGGATATTCTTGTCTTATGTTTAGTTCTCGACACCAATTCGTTTATAATATGAATTCGTACCCCTTGAATACTGTTGGTACTGTTGTTTTGTATTCTTATGAAGGTCTGGCTAACATTTAGCTTGAATTGTGTAACGTATGCCAAGGATGACGAGACAAGGAAGGGATTGTCCCGGAAAGGGGGGACAAGAACCTGGGAAGATAGAACCGCGAGTGAATCAAAAAGGTACCTGGAAGTATTTAGAGGAAAATAATTGATATTCAATATTATCTAAATTATCATCAGCCATTATCATTACTGCTATATCTTGCTAGTGATATCTTTGCAATAACTTTACATCCATCACTGAACCATTTGTGGGGTAATGTGATACCTATATATGTGAGACATGTCACAGAAACACTGATATTCTATTATATTCCATTCTGGATTCACAATCTTCTCACCCTGTTCAATATATACTGTGATAATGGTTCCCTCCATGAGTAACCAATTTCTAAATTATATCCTGCTTAACGTTACTCTGCAAATACGAAATTATTGTAAACCTACTTTAAAATCTCTTCACTTTCAGAACGAAACAAAACTGGTTATGTTAGAGAAAAGGTCATTTCACTGCCTTCACCAAGTAAGATAGGGAGCTTTGAACCACAGCCATGGTCAAATGTTGAAGGCACAACTTGGGGCAACCCGATGGAGGGGGTCTTCAACGAAACTGGTGGTTTGTTATCACAGGACAATCGCATTGGCGTGTCTCTTCACGTGCCGATATGCTGTCTCGATAGTTCCACACAAATTCAGACCAGAATCTCCTGTGACTTGTCAGTCTTTACAAAACAACTTTGTTTGAAGCCTGGAGAACGCATCTCAAGTCCGATTGTAGAATGCATCAGTCTTCCAAGTGTACAGTTCAAGAAGCACATGATCCTGAAGCTACCCGTTCGTTTGCCTGGTCTGAGAAACTACCAACTTTGCCGTGTATTTTGGTATGAAACGACTGCTGACAAAACGGCACCGGTCTACCATGAAATACCACGCAAGAGTGATACTGGTTTGGATGAGGAGGTATTCTACACAATAGCAGACGTCGGGTACATCAGCATACACACTATGCATTTTACCGGTTTTCTGTGTACGACTTGTGGGAAGAATGAACCGCTGAGACTTGAAGCTCTCTTGTTTGCCCAGTTTGTTGACAACACAAGAAGAAACGAGAAAGGTCTGGTTCGCCTGCGTCTGTATCTCAATGACGAACTGTACGTCGATAGAAAATGTGTTCAGGTAAGGAAAATACCCTTGTCTTAGCTGAATTCACCGCTTTGTGCATGCAATATATTTTCGAGGAGGTATTGTAACTAATTGCAGTTGCTGTTCTGCTTTTCAGATTGTCTCAATCTGGCGGTTGTAAAGCAAGAATTAAGCCTTTTGATAACATTTACTCTAGTTAATCCTAGCGGGTTTGTGTGGGGAGCAATGTGCGTCCCCTACCAAAATTAGTTACCCAATCTGTCGATCAAAAAATTGTGTGCTGCTACACAATGACTTGATAGCTAATCATATTGGGAGTCATTTGGAGCCTACTTGCATATACCCATCCGGGCAGAGGATCATGGGTAATTATATATAGTGGCCATCATGACAAGTTGTCGATTTCCTTCAATGTTGTTCTATTTTTGGAATAATTGTCAAAGTTTATGAGATTATTATAGCCTTCAATATTATGCAGGTTTTGCGGTAGCGCTTGACCTAAGAGACATTGTGGGAAGTTTGAGCTCACTAGTCCAGTCGATGGGAAAAATCTTTGAAGGTGCCATTCGGAACCTACTTGCATATGCCCATCCGAAAAGTTGTCGATTTCCTTCAATGTTTTTCTATGATTTGAATAAATGTCCAATTTTTTTTTATTTCATTTCAGATTATTAATGCCTACAATATTATGCAGATATTGCTGTAGAGCTTTGAGCCCACTTCTCCAATCCATGGAAAAATCTTTGTGGAGGTGGGGGGGGGGGGGGGAATAAGAGAGCATGGGCATGTCCCAAATCTCAGGCCTGGTAGGGCTAAACTCAACTATTTTATAGGTTTCACCGTAATCTATGTTCTGCTAGATACTAGTATTCCTGAAATGACATTACTGCCTCTTCATTAAGTGTAATAGTCGAATTAGAAACTGAAGCCCTATATCGCTTTTTGTCTCTGTAACAGGAGGTGATAGAAAAGGAAGCGGGATGGGGAAGGACACTCGTAGAGAGGAAGCAACTGCAGCTGTCCAATAAAGTGCAGAATGGCGACTCATTGTCGTTAAAGCTGACCTTTCCAGATGAGTGGGAGTCGAAAAGAAAATCGTATAAGTCTGCAGTTTTTACCGATATTCAGGTTGGTGTGATCATAATTATTTATCAGAACGTTTGTTGTGTCCAACATACAGCCACAGTTTTGATCAAAAGGTCATGAAACTTCGTCCTTTGGATCAAAGAGAGTAACGAAAACATCCAAAAAGGGTATATAACGCCCACTGAGGACCGAGATTGTGTTGAGATTGTGTTTGGACGGAAGGCCCTGAAATTTCACCAGGATAGCTATATGAGGTTTGATAAAATGACATAAAACAGGAAAAAGTCAAAATGAACGGTTAACCCACAATGAGGACCGAGATGACCAAACATACATTTAACATGTTATAACCTGTGTAGGACTAAATGTCGTCATTTAAAAGCCATAACTTTGGTTAAAAGGTCATGGAACTTTATTAGAATATCTGCGAGATCATGGGCGTGATTAAAAAGGGCGTGCAACGGCCATTGGGGGCTGGGGACTGTTGGTCCGATGACTGTCGTGTTGACATGTAGCTATGGGGTCGGGGAGAGTGACCCGAGGAAGCAAAAGGGTATTTCACGCCCATTGGTGACCAGGAACATGATATAAACTTTAACATAACATTTGTACGCATATCCTAAACCATTGAAATGTGCTTAGAATGGTTTCGGGGGCGGCTTCTTTTTGAGATAGGACAGGGAGTCTCAATGACATTACAGACCTGCCGGGTGCCGAGATCATTACATGTCCATGTGCTCACAAAACTGTAATGTATATACATATACGTGAATATACGTGGTTTGGACATATTTGCTTTTCGATATTCGGCCAGTCAAGTCGATGAGTAAACATGTATAGACGCATAGACCCTCTGCTTAGTTATTGCACACAGACTAAATGTAAGAAAAACGGGACGGAATGTCATGAGCGAGTGAGTGAATGGATATGATTTAACTTCGCTTTCAACTATATTTCAGTCATATGACGACGTTTGGGTCCTATTCCTTTTACACCAGGGAATGCACGTGTGGGCAGAATGACATAAACATGAATCTACATGTATACGAATGTTAACAAATTATACTTCAGAAACTCAGGCACGTCATATAGGAAAAATAGGAATATACTGATAATTGATAGTGAACTCTATCAATAAGCATTTTATTTTAATGCATATTGCTGAAGTTCATCAAACATTATATTTTTGTTTTGGTAATCCAGTAGTCATCCTCCATCAATCCCGGGCTTGCACAAAATTGAAGTTAATCTTTTGATTAATCTTGAAGTTAATGGTAAATTGAAGTTAGTCTTAGGCACCCGTTGGCCCCCACCGATTTCATATCTTCTAGATCTCCATGCTCACATTTTCTCTCAGTAAAGGTTCTACGCTAGTACTACACAATTTGTTCTCCTCTGTGGCATCATTTTGCCAGAGAGGGACACCACGGCACAATACGGTTCGATTATTCGTCTTGTAGTATTTTCTATATTCTAGAAATGACACATTGTACATGAGAACTCATACGTTTGGAAGAAATTACTATTGACTGTATAATATATTAATTAGTTTTGAAGACTATTGAACATGTCTATTTTATTCTGCAGACTTTTTGTCTTGAGGACATCATTCCATTTTGTGGAGAGGCGGTACAGAGAAAGGAGATTCCACCACCTTTAGTTTCCGAATGGGCTTTAGAGAGTGTTAATTGGAAGCCTTATAGCTTTGAAGGGGTTGTTCAAGTTATCCACGTGTCGGACAAAGGCCTTGACTTCAATCACCAACTAAGCCCCCAAACGACTATATTGTTTCATTACGAAGGACTCTTTGGGAATACAAACTGCAACAACGAAACACCAGTAAGTATCGACAATAATAATAGCCCACAAGTAAACTATATTATATTGATAATTATATTGATTATATTGATAAAATCGAAGTATTTATTGAAGTTTCTAAGTTATTTCTAAAAGTATTTTAAATCATTTTGCAGAAGTATCGTTCACCCTGATTCCAAAGTATATATTCAGACATATTTTTATTTGGCACTTTGCCATCATGCGGAAGATACACTGAAATCAAAATTGATCAAGCTAAAATATAAAACACGATTTTCAGCTCAATGACACGGGAATACACAGCATTTGGACGCATTCCGGAACGGATTATCTTACACACGTTGCATACCCCATTGCAGACACCAAAGGGCGGAGTGTTGCCACAGTGTTGCCAACGCGTGCGAACACTTTACCGAGTGAAGAGAGTAACGTTTCGTCATTAAATCTGTATAACAATCTATCGTTCAGTAGTGAGTTCAACAATTTTGCGGAATCCATTCAAACTCAAAACAGTGGAATAGAAAGTGTGCCAGAATTTCAGCTTCCCATACCTCAGTGCCAATACACACAACCGCCTTCCAGTTTTATCCCGCCAGTCGAATTTTCGTTGGATGCTGACAACGTACCCGAAGAAAATGTGGCTGCCGACGCAGAAGAATCTCTCTCAGACGAGGAAAATGAATCCACGGGTTTGGATAACATCGAAACGGACAGCGAGCTCACTGAGGAAAACCAACAAGGCGTTACTGCCAAGCGGCTACAAACAATAGATGGACTCCAGGAATACGATAGGGAATTGCCAGCATCTCCGAAAGAAACTACATGTGCCATATCAGATGTATCATATCAGGTGTTGGCAGCCGACCAAAATCTTTTAGGCATCCTGAGTTGTCAACCGGATCGGTTTGGGAAATTTACGAGTTCTGGTGGAATTATAGAGAAACCAGATTCAGAAGTTACACTAGTAATACCCCATGGAGCGGTTCCTGATGGACAGACGGCAGTTATTGTGGGCAAGGTACACACTAGTTTTTCGGATTATTTGACAAAATTTGCAATCACAGAAGAGGAAAGATTCGTCAGCCCAGTAGTTGAGTTCAAAGAGAAAGAAGGGATGGAATTCTATAAATACCTAATTCTTCGACTGCCGGTGGCGACGACGAAAAGAACGGAAACATCTTTCCGTGTACTTTGCCTGGGAAGTTTCGGACTGGGTGCATCGTCAATCGAAGCGAAAACAGTTCCCGAAAACGAGGACAAAGATGGCATTGGAATGTACTACATCCGTGGCGGTGACGGATTCGTCACAATATTCACAAAGCACTTTACTTTGTTCGCGTGCTCGGCGTGTAAGAAGGATGTCGAAGTGAAGATCGAAGCTGTTCTTTTTGGCCAATTTTCCTTGGAACCTCATGCATCAGTCATGATAAGGTTATATCTTTGTGATGAACTGAGTGCCAGGCCGGATTTTCTCGAGGTGAGTATTAAACTGGAATTCTTAAAAATCTGACTGACATCGTTCGATGTGATGCGAGCGACATTTTAACGACTATGTCCTCTACCTGTATTCCGCTGTAAATTATCATGATTATACACAGTGTCTGTTCTCAGCAGACAAATGTGAACTCGGGGGATAAATGCCGACAAGGTATAATGCCTCAACTGTGAACCGGCATTTATCGGAGATAAGATCGATCTGGGAATTCATTTGAATAAAGAATAATGGTCATTGACTAGGATTTTATGTAAAGAACATCATCATGTCTTACTGACATCACTGGAAACTGTTGACCCTCTTGTGTTGTTATCATTTTCATTTCATACACATTTGGAATTGGTGCTCACTGTCATACAAAATATATCTTTCGTTTATTGTCGCGGTACTTCTTTTATGAAAGAATATTGGATGTCGGATCGGACGCTTGCTATATTACCTCATAACGTGTGAGAAATTCAAAACAGTATGTTAGAGAAATAAAGAATGAGTTTAGGATATTGGACAACGGGCGAAACAAACGGCCTGGTGAATGCCCACTTTAATCATCTCAAACATCCTGTTAAGGATCATTTTGAGATTATGCCAATGGAAAACATATCCCACACAGTGATATATATGAATCGATTTTGGTCAAAACGCGAAACCCGTTTTACATGACCATAGAGCCTGGAAAGATATCCAAAAGAGGGGTTATTCCTTTTGTTCTTCAGTATAACAGAAGAAAGATCTAGATTGCGCGTGTCATCGAGGAATAATATAACAAGTTTCAGCCAGAAGGGCCATTGCAACTCAAAAAGCAATTCGTCACCAGGAAGTTTACTCAGAATTCGAGTTTTTGTTTTCACAAACACTGTGTTCGCTGTCCACATTGATACTTATTATACTTACATATTTACTTATCGTTAGATCACCAAAGCCAACGAGAGGGCGGCGAGCCGACGATATATTGATAAAAAGAGCATAGTTCTTCACGACAAAGTGCTTGACGAAGACAGGGTCCAAATGGAGCTGGTACCAGAGGGTCCGTGGAGCTTCAAACGGTTGAGAACCAGCTTGATTCCAGAACTTGCTCATCACATTCAGGTAGATAGGCTTTCAAAATTCGGATATCGCACTTAAAAAAACCCCCACAATAATCTCGTCATATTTGATAGAACATATATTCTACCACACCCCATGTGTTTCATCAAATAACATTATTACATATAAGGAACGAAACCCAGGCGGCATCTTATTCCAATAGACGTTACTTAATTCGGTGTGGATAGTTTGACGTCATGATGTTTTTATGTGCCCAGTTGCACTCTACCAGAGGGGGGATATGCTAATCCGTGTACTGCGATATGACCATTGTATATGAAGTACCGGGTCCACAGTAATGTATTAAACAATCCAAGGTTCACGCTATAGTTGGAATATTCTTTAAATTTATTGGTAATTGTCAAAAATATTTGTTTGCGTCATTTTGAACATTAAAAGCGTTTTATCATGCCCCTAGCTGTCATACTGTGGACTCGGGCACGCCGACGCGCAGGTGTCGTTTGCTTCGATCAATTTATGGACGAACGCATTTTTTGTAAGATATAGAAGTGCTAACATGATAAAATATATTCTTTTGCACGAAAAATCTCCACAACTCTGCCGTTTGTAATGTAGTGGCTTTCTAAACAATAACTATTGAATATGTTAACTGGTCAAGTCAGATAATTCAGGACATCGTTAGAATTATATTTTACATGTATGCTATCTCCATCTTGCAGGAGAGAAATCTGCGAGACTTTTTACTGTGTCATCGACAAGGTGCTACTCCTCCAGTTGCGGCAGACTGGGCCCTGAGAAACGATAAAAAAGAACAGAACTTTTCGTGCAATGTGGCTGTTGCACATCTCCGTTCAAAAACACCAAAAAAGAGCAAAGTGGCATTTTATACATGTATCCCTGTGTTGACTTTTGCTTTCAGGGTAGGTTTATTTCAATATAAATCTAGGGACAATTATCTTCCATAATCTGCAAAATTTGATCTACAAAGATCTTGACATATAAAAGGTTCAATGTAATATAGTTATATGACTGGAGTGAGAAAAGGCAGTTCTGAAAGTTGAAATATTTCAAATCGACTTCTCCTGAAAAAATTTTGACATACAAAATGTTAACAGTACTTATTTAGTTGTAGTTGTCGATAGTTCATTCAGTCAGTCATACAATAAAAGCGTGGATGGGATACAAATCATCACAGGTATAACTTTTGGTTCTTGTGATTCTTCTTTTAAGAAATGTGCAGTCGGTATATTTGTATGTGGGGTCATGTGACCTCTTGTCAGTACGTCGGCATCGTTTTTCATCAACCTTTTAATGTTGCGTTTAATTGTTTCCTGTATATGGTGAGAAACTGCTGGTGGAAGTTTCGTCCTGAGGCTTGTCCTCTGTAGTTTTGTGACTTGTAAACATGTTAAAGAATGAAGCGCTTGGTCGGCGCCGCGCTTCACATTTTTTTGTTCTGAATGTGAACTTGCATTCAATCAACCCTCGTTTGGGTCGTTTTTTACTATATGGCGGTCATCATTTTCCAACATATGACTTAATAGGGCTGTTACATCATCGCTCTGAAATATTTGTATCTAATATCGCCGGTGCTATAGGCCGCAATGCCATGTCATTCAAAATGTCAACATGAACACATTGTGATGTTTTTAGAAATATGCAGTCAATATATTTTTCCGTGGGGTCATATGACTTCTTGTCAGTACGTCGGCAGCGTTTTCCACCACTCTTTTAATGTTGCGTTCAATTGGATTCACATAATAAATTTTGAGATTCCTTCGGAAAGGAAAAAAACTTGGGAGAAAAGCAAATTTTTAAGTCTTCATACTTTAGAGAAACAGGTTAGTTTATCCGGACCATGGTCGTCTTGTCATTTTACAAGCAGTCGCTCCAATAACACCAACACGCTTCCATGAGTCCTTGAACATATTGAGTTCTTTCACTACGATCCAGATCCATATACGTTTAGCATTGAGAGAATTTCTCAACTATAGAAGTTCGATAATATAATTAGCAATTTGTTCAATATATACATGCATTTGTATTTTAAGCCGATGAAGCGAGCTGCTCGAGATGATCCTGGTAAAAACAATCTGATAACAACTATATCAGAGGGTCTACAGAGATGTGATATGCACAAGTTCGGGCGGAAAATGAGGCTAAGTGAGGGGGATTTAGAGGAGATCACAAGCAGGTATAAGCCATTAAATACATTTCAGACAGGTTTTGAACAATAATATAGGAATAGGCATATTCGTACATTGCCACACATATATGGCGTCACGAGGTGACGAGGTTGTGATTCCGTTTTTATTGAGCCCTTAGCTTCAGCTGCGGGCTTTACCTATTCCTGTCCCTGACAGGAATTTTTTTTTCCTGCTCACAGCTTCTCGGCCTCACTCTATGTCACCAGAATTAAGCCAGGCCTGGATATATTCCTGGAGCTTACACGATGCTGCACTTATTCAGTCCATTCACTACCCTCGGGAACATTTCCCCACCCCAGGGGCAGCAGGGCCCTTCGTCTTCCTCCTAAACTAAGCCTCGACGACGCCCTACCCACATATATTCCTGGGGCTTGCACCATACTTAAGTTATTCAATTCATCCACTACACTGAAGAACAAGCTTCCACCCCCAGGGCACCAAGCCCCATCCTCTAGCTCTTAAATTAAGCCTCGCCCGACCCCTTACCCTCATATTCCGAGACTTCACGTCATGCCACTCTTGTTCAACCCGTTCACATCCCTCGAGATCATGTGTTGTCCGCACCTTCGGGGCACCGAACCTCACTCTCGATCTCCTAAACTAAGCCTCGCACGATCCCTACATTAATATAATCATGGAACTTACATCATGCTACACTTTTTCAACCCTTTCACTACTATCGGGAATATAGTACCAAGCCCCGCCCCCTATCTCTTAAACTCAGCCCCGCCCGACCCCATACCCTCATATATTGCAAGAGTATACGCCATGCTACTCTTATTCAACCCATCCACTACCTTCGAGAGAATGTCCAAATCCCCGGGGCACCGACCCCACCCTCTATCTCCTAAACTCAGCCTCGTCCATCCCTCTATCCTCATATATTCCTGGCGCTTACGTCATGCTTCACTTATTCAACCCATCTACTACCCTCGGGAACATGTCCCCTCGGGGCATCGAGCCCCTCCCTCTATCTCCTAAAATATGCCTCGCACGACCCGATACCTTCATATTTTTCCGGAGCTTACACTACCCTCGGGAGTATGTCCCCTCCCCCGGACATCAAGCCCCACCCTCTAGTAATTTTACAACTTTTTTGTATTTCTTCTTTAAATTTATAGATGTTTATCTCACAAGAAGACGAATTTACGTAAAAGTACCCTAAAATACATGCTGATTGTATTGTGTTTATATGTTCAACGTCGGCAACTTAAGAAATCAAGAGATTTTGAAAGAAGTCTGTAGACTTCAAAGAAACTCCCGAGGATCATCTTAAGGTTAACATCCAGATTATGTGATCCGTGGATTTTTTCATGTTAGCGTGATGATTCAAAATCAAGAAACACCGGAATTGTAAGCCGCCTCAGTCTCCCAATTATTACAGCTTACTTCAATTAGACTGGTCCGCTTATCCAAGTATGTGTGCTTTGTGTTCTCACGTTTCCACTCGAAGACGAACGATACATTTCTGCGCTTAGTATAATTTCATTTATATGAGTTGGTTCCTAATTCTCTCTGGTTTCAGCCTCAGCTGGGGCTTGTAAAAAGTTGGTACATTTCATTTCCCGCGTTGAAACTTCATATCTTAATATGTGGCGGTCAAGGGACTGAACGTTCATATATACAGGCGATGAGTTCTTTTTTGAGGTAGATCGTTTATTTCTCGTTTCATCCAAGGCCCATTTTTTACACGCCCGTCAGTTTTGCCGAGAAGATATTATATAATGGCTACAACTACTCGTGGGGTTTTTATCGGATCACCACCGCATAGCATTTGATATTTTCCACTTCCTGCTCATTTTATGCTCCTGTATCATTGAAAATTCTCTCATGAATGCAATTAGTCCTAGAGTTTTGCTCAACTCATTTGCAACTTACTACACACTATCATCACAATGTGAAGATATACTAGTGACTTTTTGGACTTTCTGAGACGTTTTTCCCTGGAGTTATGCTCCTTTATCATCGGAAATACTCTTGTATACAGAGCTACGCCCAACAGTTTTCATCGAGTAGTTTTGGAAATTGGTGTCCATTATTATCGTTATATAATCATGTCCGTGTGACATTTTTGACTTGGTGAGACGTTTTTCTCACAGACTTTGTGCCTCTTTATCATTGACTATATTAGGGCATATGTGATACATGTACATGCTGGGCGTAACTATTCCGTTTTCTCTGAATTGTTTAAGATTGGCTTTGGCTTTCGACTGGTAGTAATCGGAAATATGCAGTTAAAATACAGAATCTTCTGATGAATATACTCGTGTACGGGCGTATTGGGAAGCCGTTGGGCTCTTGTCTTGTCTGAGAAATGTGAAGCACAGGGTTATTTATGAGGACCCTATATTTCGTCAAGAAACTCCTGTTTCAAGCTAGGGCCTGCAGCTGGCAAAATGTACGATGGAAATCGGCAGTGATACTCGAGATGATTGAGGTGAGATGACGGTCTGTCCATCCATGAATTCGGGCCAGTCAGACTACTATAAAATATCGTGTTAGTACATGATCGAATGAAAGGGTTACAACAGGTGTGCATATCGCACACCGAAAAAGAATAACCTTCATTGGGGATCGTTGGTCAGATACCCGCAGATGTCTGATTTATACTTGTTTCTGAAAATGTATTTCATGTATTCAAATTGCTTCATGGCAGGCGTAAACAGCATGCGAATTGAATATCTTTACACCTGTGCAAAAGTTAAGCACCGCCTTATTTTGCCATGGTCATCGCAAAGCCTGATCTGGATCCTCTTAAGTACTTGTGGGACATACTGGGTCTGAGGGTGACAGCTAGGCACCCCACAATAAAAGACAAGACAGTAATTGACCCAAAACACTCCATGAGCAAAGGGACCGTATTCCAATGATGGAGATCAAGGGGCTTATTACCAGTATGAGGAGGGTACATCAGATACTGACAGTTTACTGTAGGATGAGAATGCACAGGACGTTTGTTACTTTGTAATCACCTACATCATTTTTTCCCCACAATGGATTAGCCGGAACTGACATACTGAATTCGTCCATGAATTACCCATATACAGCCATTGTAAATAATGACAAACAGTGTTGCCGTTTTTCTTTTATAAGAGTAGCAACTAGTGTATGTGTGTTCAGTAGATGTCCAGCTACGCACTGCCTAATCGCGCTTTTCGCAACTGTATATGCTTACGCAATACACCTGTTGATATAATAGGGTGGCGATTAACTTTTGCGCAGGTGTATTTAACAAAGGCTCTTCGCTCTTCTTGTGTTGTAGTGATCTGAATCTGAAAGAGATGAAATACCAGATCGTTTACCGATGCGTTCAGAAACATGGTATGGAAGGGTTCAAGCGAAAGCTTTGGGCGGTTTTGTCAGTTCTTCAGCTGGGAGAATTGTCCCGTCACCTGATTGATAATGGTGACATGGAGGAAGAGGACTCAACGGAAACTGATGTATCGATACCGTCGGATGAAACCATGGCCAAACACACTGCCCCATTGTTGTAATGACAAAGGTAGGCTATCAAAAATGTGCTTTTAAACCTATCCATGAGGTGATAAAATTATACGGCATACCTGTGTTTAAAACTGCTTGAACATGACCTTTAAACAGGCTAGGGAGAACCACCTTTTCTAAAATGGAGGTAAATGCTTTCGTTTTTACCTAGAAAGTAAAAAAAAATATATATCGATAGACATCTGCCATAGCGACCATGGACATATATATCCGAATCAGATGGTCTAAATAAAAGCAAAAACAAAACAAAAACAAACAAATGGCGTCTATCTAATCTGCATTATATCAGACGAGATGGTTTGCTCTCCATTGAAACTTAGACTATGCACACTTTCATTGGAAAATCAGTTACGACATGAAAACAATATCCACGATAAGTCGCCCAACATTCTGGAGTGGTATGATGAATAAATCAAAAGATATCAAGCAAACACAAGCACTTATTGACCCCAAAATGCAGCACCACTTGTACTCGTCTCAGATCTGGGATGCTATAAAACGGATATCCTGTTTCGTCGGGGTGATGGCGGTGCCCTCTGCACAACCACAAAAACAGATCCCCGGACGAGTATTGTCGGCCCTTCCTAGGTGGCTGATATTGGAATGCTTTATTTGGCAAGCTCTCAATGCGCCTGCGTGTTATCCCTTAATTACATTGTATTTGACTCAGGCCGTGGTAAATATAATGGCCTTTCGATTGGTCGTACCAGCAGGTCACGCGGTTCAAGAGACATGACATCTGCTCATGGATAATGCTCTAAATACAGACGCGGTGCGGTATTTCAGTCAGAGGCGCAGTAGGTGCGTGCCTTTGGAGGAGTGAGAATGCGCATATCCCAGCTCGAATACAAGCTGTAGAATACACACCCTCGCGTTATATTGAGGAGGCCAGAATATTTGTACTCAGGATGTCAACTTCGTGGATTTATACCCTTTACGAAGGGTCTTTCGTGGAGAGCTTAACTCAAATCATTAGGTCTTCCAATATTTACAATATCCCTGTTACGTAATAATTCGCCATATTTGTTTTGAACATTAATATTACCGACGCAGTTCACATCAGTTTTGATGAAGGTCTATATAGACGGAAGTGGCTGCTTGCTGGTCGCGTACAAGAAAATAATCCGCCATCTAGTAGCCAGCCGTCGTCCATAAGGAACTTATCGTCCATAGCGAAATAGTATGCATAACTATACATATATATATTTATAAATACCAGCTAATTTCCTCTTGCAAGTGAGAAGCGGTCAGCAATTTTCAGTTGTGCCGTATCAGTGATCGGTATTCTGTAATCCGAATAATTGTTTCATGTCGTTATCTAGAGTATGTTGTGTATTATAATAATTCAGACCAATGCTGGACTTTGAACTGTATAGTATGATGTAAATTGAAGGTCAAAGTATAGTGATTTTGGATTTATACTTGCAGAGAGCATAATTAAACTAAATGTGTCTTCAAATATTCCGTTTGTTTTGTAGTTCGTCGTATTTTTGTTGGTCAATGCAAAAATTCAAGGACTACTGTAGAGCACTTTTTACTCATTATATCTGTTGTAGCGTTGGAGGTGGTCTGAAGAGATCGAAGTGTCAGAAGATCACCTTAATCAAAACCAGCTTCCGATGATTGTATAAAGTGGGAATTGCCCCCAACACCCGATTGATCACAGCCAGTTGTAGAAGGATGACTTTCCGGGAACCAGACGTTCAGAGCGCAGAGTAAAGCAACTAATGATATGCATGGTGTTCGACATTGAACTTTGGAGATAGATGGTTGGATTGAATTTACTTGAGTATTCTTGTGTGACAAATGGACGTTTCTATGTAGAATATGCCTTGCACTCATTCTTCTACACCACAGTAAGCATGCGATAGAGCTCACCATTATGCATGTATGTAGAGTGAATTTTCAGCTTCTTTATTCAGATACAAAAAACGTTTTCATTTTACGCGCTTCTATATTATTCCCAGTTTATTACTCCATGTAGAATATTTGTGTAGACTAATTTATTATATTTCCACAGAAGCAGAATGAGAAGATCGGAGATGCCATGTCAGTGGCTATATTGTCATTTACTTTAACATTTATTTTTTCGATTTTCATGTTACGCCTGTTTGCAATTGGTGCTGACTGTCGAACATAAAATATCGCTGGATTATTGATACGGTATTTACTTTTTGTAGGCGAAGGTTACTTAATGCCGAACTGTGTTGTAGGTTACTATAAGAAGTAGCTTAATGCGATTATGGCTTATAAACACGAAACGCATACCGTTAATGTCTCTAACAGAGTGTATGTGATACGCAATCGAAAAGCCTGTGGGGAGATTGAGATTGGCGGTTTATACACTATAGCGACCCGGGCCGCAGCTTGTTGCTTTGTAATGGAGCGATATGCAAGAGGTGAGAAAAACTGATGACGTCTGGCGACTAAAAAGCTACCATATGATTCTACTGGAAAGCATTCGTCGACACCTAACATTCTGACCCGAGAATTCGGTGGATTCTCGGATGTAGCCTTAGTATCTCAGCCGCGCTTTTATTGCAGCTGTTCATGTGGAGACAATGAAGTACCCACACGGCCCCTATCACCGGCTTCAGCGGAATTAGATACGCTAGCTCGGGAGCTGTAATGAAAGATCAGCTCAAACAACTCATCTGATGTTAATGGGTGAGAATCGTGGACGTCAAATGGAGTAAACACCTCAACATGGGGTAAAACTGATAAATGCAAGAATACACAGGAAAACTAACCTGTAATTCCCGACGTCGTACGGCTTAAATATCCCACCAAAACAATAAACCTACATATATTTGTCGAGAGACATGTACAGAGGGCGGGTCTCGGGGACTAACAGTCCACCAACAGAATTCTACCATCGGTATGCCCGATTTCTTTGTCTGAATGATCTCTTCACCACGAGATACATTACCATAGACATGACACCAGTCCGGAATTGCACCTTTATTGTCCTCCGCCACGAAGTGGTGGGAGGACTTGGAAATGCTAGCCGTCCGTCCTTCCGTCCGTCCCTCCGTCCGTCCTTCCGTCCGTCCGTCCGTCCCACATCTTGTGAACGCGATATCTTGAGAACAATTCGATCAATCGACTTCAAACTTGAGAAGGTGCTTCACATCAGTTAGACGGCCATTGGTATTGATTTTCACTGAGGTACGTAATCCAAGATGGCCGCCATCGACCATATTGGATTCTGTCCGTCCCACATCTTGTGAACGCGATATCTCAAGAACAATTCGACCGATTGACTTCAAACTTGAGAAGGTGCTTCACATCAGCTAGACGGCCATTGGTATTGATTTTCACTGAAGTACGTAATCCAAGATGGCCGCCATCGACCATATTGGATTCTGTTCGTCCCACATCTTGTGAACGCGATATCTCCAGAACAATTCCACCAATCAACTTCAAGCTTGGGAAGGTTCTTCACATCAGTCAGACGGCCATTGGTATTGATTTTCACTGAGGTACGTAATCCAAGATGGCTGCCATTGACCATATTGGATTCTGTCCATCCCACATCTTGTGAACGCGATATCTCGACAACAGTTTGACCAATCCACTTCAAACTTGATGCTTCGCATCAGTTAAACGGCCATTGGTTTTGATTTTCACTGAGATACGTAATCCAATATGGCTGCCATAGACCATATTGGATTCACTCCGTTCCACATCTTGTTAACACAATATCTCAAAAACAAATCAACCAATCGACTTCAAACTTGGGAAGGTTTTTCACATCAGTTAGACGGCCATTGGTATTGGTTTTCACTGAGGTACATAATCCAAGATGGCTGCCATCGATCATATTGGATTCTGTCCATCCCACATCTTGTGAACGCGATATCTCGAGAACAGTTCGACCAATCGACTTCAAACTTGAGAATGTGCTTCACATCAATTAGACGGCCATTGGTATTGATTTTCACTGAGGTACATAATCCAAGATGGCTGCCATTGACGATATTGGATTCCATCCGTTTCGGATCTTGTGAACGTGATATCTCGACAAAAATTTGACCATTCAACTTCAAACTCGAGACGGTGCTTCACATCAGTTAGACAGCGATTGGTATTGATTTTCATTGAGGTAGTATGTAATCCAAGATGGCTGCCATTGACCATCTTGGATTTCACTCACCCATATTGTACCCATGTGTGTTGTGAACGCGATATCTTGATCTATTCCACTTATCGATTTATAAACCTCACCATCCACAAATCCATATACAACTGCAGACTTACATTCCAGTGTTACACTACCCATTACTGCTTCCCAAACCTCCTCAAATTGTCTCAACAATTCCAGATGAACATCTCTTTCCACATACACATATCAACTTTCCAAGTTATATTTAAGGAGATATTGGAAGCGTATATGCTGTATGCTCTCAAACAGGCTACTTGGCGGAGGACCTGCTAGCTACTCAGCTTGTTGACTAGGAGATAACAATCATTTTGACTCATAATAGATAGATTTCTGGTTTTCATTTGGAAATTATCTGACAAGACAAAGACAAGCTGGAAGTCAAGTAGCTACCAATGTCCAGTCCTCCACTTAATGCTAAATGAACTTAGTGTGCTGGTTTTATTGCTGGCGTTATACGACGAATTACATTTCCTGCTAATTACGTCAGATCAAAGAAATCCATCTGTGGGAATCCCATATGTTTTACATCTTTTCAAATAACAATGCACCGATAAGCAGTGCATATAACTGAACATTGAATTTCTTTAATTGATTAACGTTATTGGCGACAGGACTGCTGACAAGAGACCAGACAAGGAAATGGGATGCACGAAGCCGCGCTGTATTGCCCGAATCCTAAATAACACCACACTAATCGTAGTCTGCACCCATCACGGTCTTTGGTTACACAGACTCACCTGCTCATAGAGGGAGGCATTTAATTGCATGATTGTTTTTTTTCATTCGCCACAATCTCACAAAAATCATTCCATAGTTAGCTATCTACGCGTCCGTTCCATTGTCCTTTCCAACAAGAAATGCATTGTAACTGACAAGAGCAGAATAATGCTGAACAACTATTTGTTGCGGTATTTTGGGCAAGAATTTGGTGTAAAACTCACTAAATATAATTGACAAAGGATCTGCTGCAAGTTGTATTGTCAGTGTTTTGTCCATGATATTACCTTGTATCTCTATAAAATGAAACCGTCCTTCTCTCTCGTCGACTTTATAACAGAAGAGATGGTTACAATTTCGACAACGTAAACTATATCCCTTTCTGGACAGCAATATTCCAGTGGAACATGCATATGGTGTATATATATCCGCCCAGTAGCATTTGCCAGATGCTGTGTTAAATGTGACGATTTTAATCAACGTCACAAAACATTATTGCAGAAACTTATAAAACAGGTTTATACCACCAAGCGACTCCGCTCAAATTTTCTCAAATTTTGCGATATATATCGCATGCTTTTAACAAAATACGAACATAGCGTGCAAGATCTATGGCGTTTCGTAACTTGTGTCTAATTCCGCTTAACCCGGGCTAGGGGCCGTATGAACCCATGTACTTCAAGATTCTGAGGGTGTTCATATAAACAGGCACAATCAAAGCGTGACTGAGATATATATCATTCTTTAGATGACGACTTTACAACGAATATCATATGGATTAAGAATACTGATCAGCGATACGGATTTGATATTCTTGGAACATCACGTCTTGTCGGCATTATTAAAAACTGTTGACCGCTTCTCTCTTTCATGAAACTAACATATGTTTATGTATACTATGATTGTTTTATTCATTGAATTGAATAATGAATGACGAACCAGACGCTTGTAATTACACCTGAGCATTGTGACAAGGAAACTTCCATAATTCTGATGACCACATATTGTAGAAAGAAATATAAAAATCTGAAACTAACCATTCCACTTCCGGAAGGAATTTGAGCCAATCACTATAGCCGATTTTGTACTCTCCGGGATAATCCTCGGTACAAGAAATGATCCATCTGGTGTTGTGTAACCTACAAAGATACAAAATTTGAAGGGAATTAATCAAAACTAATACAGCCTTGAGGCATATGTACACTTATGTATCCATATTGGGATTACAAGACCACAGGCTGAAGAGACACAGAGGCAAATGTACCATGCCTATTTTTGTACTATTTATGTACATAAAATATACTTTTGATGAGAATACATACTTGAAAAATCAATTATTTTGAAATAAATATATTTAACTTGGAACTTTTTATGTTTGTTGGTATATGTTGTCATTCTGTGTTCAGAGTCAGTGTATGGAATTCCTCTCTTATCTACCAGGGTTGAGTTTATATCTGACGGAATACTACCCCTCCCCCTAAATTTGGGAAAATCTGACAAATGACCATGTTGTTTTATATGATATGAAGGACCCTACTTTAGTGTCACTTCTATAGAAAGAAACTATAATTGGGATGACCTGTGAAATTTAATAGATTAAAAGTTTCAGCTTCTTGTGATATATTATGACCATGATGACACAGGCCTGCTGTAAAGCTGGGGAAGGGCAGGGTCAGTTGACTGATAACAATGGAGTCTCCTGGTGGAATTCACAGGAACAAATTATTCAGCATAGCTATGAATTGTCTTGGAGATTCAACAGAAAAGAGCATGCCCTGTTTTGAGTGGAATAGAATCAAAATGGCAAGGGGTAGGAAAAAACTTCAGGTTCAGGTTTTCAGAAGGGATATGTACCATATAATAGATGGACGGTGCAACACAGACCTGGTTTTGCAGATAAAACTGTGAAAAAGTATGTTAGACTCGATGAGGAGAAATTCCACAGCTATGTCGAAAGTAAACGTGTGGAGGATGAGATAAAGCGGGTGAACCTGATGGATGCTTCCATACAGCATTGTAACACGGGCCTGTTGAGACCTGGACAACCCCCACCCCAACACATACTGTACTGGCTTGTGATAAATGCTGGTATAAGTCGAAAAAAACCAACAAACTATATGATGAAGTGAATACTGCAAAGAAGGGGAAAGAATCGTGCAGCTTCAAACTACGGTCTACAGGTTGGTTTGAGTCATACCAGTATCGCAATCTGATTAAAACGCAGACTTAATAACCGCTCCACTATCGGACATGTCGCTAATTAAGATCTGGGAGAGTCTGTATCTTAAATCTGTCGCGCATGTCAAACTTGAACGCGCGAATAGGTGCCTATCCGATTGTTTCTACTCCCCATGAGCAATCACCGTAGATTTTTATTTGCTCGGATAGGCCTCTATTCGCCCGTTGAATTTGGACTGCGATTGGTCGCCAGTCTGACATGCGCGACAGATTTAAGATAGAGACTGTCCCGGATCTTAATTAGCGACATGTCCGATAAAGAAGCGGTTATTAAGTCTGAGTTTTAATCAGATTGACCAGTATCGCTAACAGAGATATGTCAAGTGTTAAACAGCATGAATATGCCAAACCCCTCCCTTCGTGGCTAGCAACATTGTAAGAGAGAAGTTGGTTAACCAGAATAAACAGGATATGCATAGGATCATAGGAGAGATTAAGGAGTCTGATAGGACCAAAAAAAAAGACTTACCTGCAGGTTCACCAATCAACATTGAAGTCGATGGTCGTCTATCCATCTACTAAGGATTTCCCCTTTGGATTTGAGAGAAAAATCCGAGAGCGGGAATTATTCTGGATGCTAGAACTTGGGTCAGTGTTTCCGTTTGGTTTAAATGATAATGCCAGTGGGTTCGGCAATGCTACAAACCGCCGTTCAAATATATCCAACATTACCCAACTATTTAAACCCCATCAACGGAGACAACGCAGCCATGGTTGGCCAAAGTTTAATAGTTCGATGATTCACGATCATATCACTTTAAATTACTTAGTGGGTTTAACTAACGCACCCAATAGTATACATAGCTTACGTACAGTTCTGTATGCGTTACCTCTGAGAGCTTTAAATCAAATAGCCAGAGATATACAGCAATCTGCGTCTTCAGGAAATATAATACCATCAAAATCAGTAAAGTATGTCAAGATATAGCGTATTTTCGGTTGTATCGTCCAGTGAACATAATCGAAACATCTCAAGATCGGCTTTTCTTGAAACTCAACTACTTAGATAAAGGACTGGACATCATTAATTTACCTCGAATCCTGAATGATCCAGAGGTACGCAACGCTGTACCAAACTATTTCAAGTTCACAGAACCTCCTTGCATTTCATATAAGTATACTAAATCTATAGCCACCAAAATATTCAATTACTCCAATGCTGTCAAGGAGTTTGACTGGAACTTATACACGTCAGGAGGCTATAGTTGTGATTGTGAATTGTCGAACTTTATCTATACACCATGCAAACATATTGTGACTGGTGACCTTGATGTGGTGAGTGATAAGGATCTGAAATTACTCCTGATGAAAGGACCTAAATATAGAGAGCCAAGAAGAATAAATCTGAAGGCCGACCAGAAGATAGTCCTGTCTGCATTAGAACAGTACGTTATTGATTGGTCTAAGCGAGAAAAAGTTGAACCTACAGTACTCGCTGATTGGCTGGACCTCACCAAGAGCAAGGTCGTTGAAACAATCCGCCATATTGACAGAAGTACTCTTCCCCAAGCAAAACAAGTACTGAGAAACCTCAATTCGCAAGAAGTTCTAGCAAATCTCCAGAGTAAATTCGTCATAGTCCCAGCAGACAAAGCTCCGAATAATATAATATTCATATGTAAATATTACTATTACCAGGTGCTGGTTAAAGAATTGAGTGTAGACATATCTTCATCAAATACGTCTACTTACTCCCAAACTGCATTTACTCTGGAAGATTTATTTAACAATCACAAAAAGTTTCTCAGGGAAAGAGGTATTTGTCTTCCAACCAATCATAACGACATACCAAAAATATACTGGACTCCCAAAATGCATAAATCACCATACAAAGCTAGATTCATAGCTGGTTCTAGAAGCTGCACCACCAAGCTTCTTTCAACCCTATTGACGAGGGCCCTTCAGGAGGTAAAAGCATTTTGGGAAAGGTATTGCGCCACTATTTCTAAGAACTCTGGCGTTGAATGTATGTGGATATTGAAAAACTCAAAATGTCTTACGGAAGAACTTGATGCTAAAGGTCACATACCGTACAGACATGTATCCACATGGAATTTCTCGACTCTCTATACTACAATCCCTCATCAGGACCTTATTGACCGTATAAGTTCATTAATAGTATCTGTGTTCAAGAAAACTGATAGTAGATATATTAATGCCGGAAGCCATAAAGCATTCTTTAGCTCGACTACATACAAGAAATATCATTCATGGGGTGTTTCTTTGTTTATAGAGTTGCTTGAATTTCTCATTAAAAATATCTATGTGAAATTTGGCAACACAATATATCAGCAGCATATAGGTATTCCAATGGGTACTAATTGTGCACCCCTTTTGGCCGACCTGTATCTGTTCTCTTATGAATATGACTATATGCAGGCGCTTTCAAAAACCGATCCATTCAAAGCTCGTTCCTTCTCATTCACCAAACGCTATATAGACGATCTTCTCGCTGTGGATAATCGCTAGATAAATGACGCAGTGAAGGATATATATCCACCTTCACTGGATTTGAAGGAAACTACAGATCACCCTACAGGCACATCGTATTTAGACCTATATCTCTATAAAAATGAAGCGGGCCTTCTCTCTCGTCGACTGTATGACAAAAGAGATGATTACAATTTCGACATCGTAAACTATCCCTTTCTGGATAGTAACATTCCAGTGGGACCTGCATATGGCGTATACATATCTCGCTTAGTAGCATTTGCTAGATCCTGTGTTAAATGTGATGATTTTAATCAACGTCACAAAACATTGTTGCAGAAACTTATAAAACAGGGCTATTCCACCAAGCGCCTCCACTCAAAGTTTTCAAATTTGGCGATACATATCGCATGCTGATAGCAAAATACGAACCTAGCGTACAAGATCTATGGCGTTACGTTTCGTAACTTGTGTCTAATTCCGCTTAACCCGGGGCTAGGGGCCGTATAAACCCATGTACTTCAAGATCCTCATGGTACTCATATAAACAGTCACAATCAAAGCGTGACTGAGATACATCATTCTTTAGATGACGACTTTACAACGAATATTATGGATTAAGAATACTGATCAGCGATACGGATTTGATATTTTTGGAACATCATGATGTCTTGCCGGCATCATTGAAAACTGTTGACCGCTTCTTTCTTGCAGGAAACAAGCCTATGTTTATGTATACTATGATTGTCTTTTTGAATTTGGTGCTAATACTGTTATATGGAATATGGAATAGGTCTTTGGATTATGGACGCGGATATTCTCTAATGGACGACGGCTGGATTATGAATGACGGACTAGACGCTTGTAATTACAACAATCCTCAATATACCGGTGTGTCGAAGACTCCATTCCAGACAGCTACCCAAGTTAGTTTGACAGCCGATGAAAATTCTGAAAGAGAGAAGAGAATAATTGATGTAGTACTGAAAAATAAGCTGTCAGACAGCAAGACTACTAGAAAATGAAACTGGTGAGCAGGGAAAGTGCCCTGAACACCAGGGACACTGTTCTGCATTTAACAATAACAGTTTCCCTGATAGAACAAGAGATACAGAAACATAATCAAACTTTCTTTGTGGATGATCTTGCATGCCGCTGTCACACCGAACCTAAGGCTGCATACCCAGAGCTTAGTTATAAACAGGAACGCTTGAGAAATAGGATGACTGATGGTTTGTGTTACCAGGGTGACCGCACACTATGTGAGATACATGTGTATTTTCATATGTGTGCAAAGGGAAGAAAAATAAGACATACCCCAGAAACATTGCATCTCGTACCAACAGTAATGAATGTGGAAATGGCTAAATCAGTGATCAACAATGTAAATTTGTTGGCACTCCAATTACAAAGGGCTCACGTGCTATTCAGGGCATGACTAGCAGACAAAAAACCGAAGATAACCATAGGCTGGGCAAGCGCACTGAAATATCGAAAGCCAGGAGAATTTCTAAGAAAAGATATATTTATGAGCTACATGCCAAAACTAGATCAAATGGTGAAAAAGCTTATCAGACAGACATGGTGAGGCCAGTGGCTGAGTATTTTGAGACACCAGGCTATCTCGAGTCTCATAATTATCATTATCTGCGACGGAAGGTAAAGGGGGAGTAATGATTTTGATCCAGTAAGAGCGGGTGTTGGCAGTGTCAGATGGGCCGGTGTTTGGAAGAGGAGGGGAGGGGAAGGAGAAGGAGGAGATTCACAGAGTATAAATGATTCACAGAATTACCTTGAATTCAAAATACTAGCCAATGAGGAATGTGCAGCTCTGTGCACTTCCCATTATTGAGAGATGTCCGCCGCTCCATGTTAACCTAGTGTGACTCTAAAATCAGATGTATAGGGTTAACACAAGCCGGGGTGTGGCATAGTTGGCTCACATCTTGGGTGTCACTATCAGAATTATATCTGGGCAAATCATATGTTTTGGAGGAGATCATATATTGAAGGAGATGTGCCTTAATCTAGGCCTTTACTCAGTTTGGCGGATTAAGCACAATGCGGCCATATCCATCAAGTTTTTTGGCCCCATGCCACACATTGCACTCATAATTTTCAGGATTTGGGCAACAGTGCATCAAAATCCTCTTTTGCGCATCTGCAAACCATGCATCAATGTTTTTGATAACTTTAAAACTACCTGGGTCCCAATGCAAAATATGGTAAAATTCTTCTCTCAGCCTCTCCAGGTTGCACACCACTAAAGGATGGGCTTAATGTTTATGTACTAAATTGATATGGCACCTCCAAGCAAAACGGTATTCCCAATATTTCGCGGCCACTGATAACATACATCATTGGATATATTGGATTTTGCCTTCAAAAATGTACCATTTTCTCGGCTACAACGTCTCTTGTGAATGAGGTCATCGCATCAGACTCACTATGGCAACCGTTGGGAGTGTGTCACAAAGGTTTAATAAAAATTTATTTATTATCTACTATGTGACCAGGAACTTCCATAATTCTGATGTATATCATGTCTATGGTGGAGCCATTCTTTAAATAATTTTACCCTGGGGAGTGTGAACTGTTCTGCTCGAAACTGGGAGCAGACAGTCAATTATATTGGATCATTTTGTGTCTACATGTACTTGGATGACAAACACTAAGCATCATGATTAAATCCAGAATGGAGGTCAACGGCAGTAGTTCAGTCGGATGGAAATCACACTTTTCGCATTTTGTCTTTACGCATCGAGAAATTTTGCCTGAAATGAATTTACTTTATGTTAAAAAAGTGCTATTGTTTTTTTTTTGGTCTCATCTGACTTCTTAGCAAATCCAGCGGGGGATATGTGAGCTCACGGTTCTTGTTGTTTTTCATAAATTCATTATGAGCCGCGGCTGTGTAATGGAGGTAGGATCTTCACAATAGAGGTAGGATCTTTGAAATCTAATACAATCCTTGATCTTCTCCATAACTCTTTGGATTTTCAACCTGCTTTAGTTCTCTTGCAAACTTGCGATTATAATAACTGAAAAGTATAATCTTTACCCATCTTCTGACATCGTAAAAACATCCAGTATAATAATAAGCTAACGGGTGTTTTAGTCTAATCTTCCTCGACACCGATTTTGGTATCAGCGGATTTCGTTACGATGTCGGTTTTATTTAACAGTTTGGAACATCTGCCTCCCTAAGATGGAAGTAATATGGTCGTTTTTGTTTAATAACTTTTGCTTAATTCATTATCATATTCCAAAATCTTTAGGCGAAGTACTTAAAATATTGTTACAAATACTAACAATAATTTTACACTGGAATGCGTTATATTTTTGTTTTAACAGGCGACAATACATGTAGTCTATTGCTAATTAGTTACAGTACAATTTAATGATACGTAACCTCCCTGAGGCAGTTTTGTACACGGAAGCAGGGCACCGGACCATCCAACGTCATCTGTTTAGCTTGACCACATATGTTAGGAACTAAAATGTCAAACCTAAAATCGGACCACTTATTATTGGAATTTTGATTTTATTTCTTTACCAAATACTAGACTCAATACTGAATATTCAAGTAATGAAATAAAAACAAATTTTGACCGTCATGGGGTTGTGTCCTTAAATTTTAAACGGGATTCGAAGCGGTTATGTATGTCCGTTTTCGTCTCTGTACGACTTTCCATATTGCCCTTATTGATGACTTTGGATGCCCCGAACTATTTCCCAATAGAATTCAGAGAGAATCCCGAGGTTATAGGGGTCGGGGAATAGAAGTCCCCACCATAAACTGCCATTTTAGGCGACCCTATTGCAATCGTTCAGATCTTTTCTTACATATTATTCCACATCATTTTGTGTCAGAGACATCTCAAGAACAATCAAACAGATTAAGCCCAAACTTTCAGGAATGGTTCTGTTGGATGTGGACTAGTGCATATCCCAAGTTGATTCTGATTGGTCAGATGGTTTGGCAGCCATCTTAGATTGAGCTCGAATTCTTTAAACATCTCTCAAGAAACTACTGAACCGAATGACTTGAAACCTTGGATATATCATCTACGAGCAAAAGTAACAAGGGAATGGATGATTGGTCAATTCAAAATGGCCGCCGTCGACCAATCAAATTGGTCATATTTTTTATTTGAACGGGAAAAGTTGCGAAATATCTGCTATATTGAATGCTGATCACGAATATGAAAAATATGCTCTTAGGTCACATAGTTTGGCCGTCATCTTGAATTTTGTTAAAAACTTTACAAATTTCGCAAGGGCTTACTCTGTGGAACCCTGATATGTGCAGATTTGTAGGCTGCTGCGATACATCGAGAAGAACACGGTCTATTTCCCTGAGAGCAAATAGTGTTGATTAGCCGAACGGTTTCCGCTGCACGACGCCAGAGGGTGCAGTTCTGAATTACAAGCGTCTAGTCCGTCATTCATAATTCAGCCGTCGTCCATTAAAGAATATCTGCGTCAATAATCCAAAGACCTATTCCATATTCCATATAACAGTATTAGCACCAAATTCAAAAGGACAATCGTAGTATACATAAACATAGGCTAGTTTCCTGCAAGACAGAAGCGGTCAACAGTTTTCAATGATGCCGACAAGACATAATGATGTTCCTAAAAGATCAAATCCGTATCGCTGATGAGCATTCTTAATCCATAATAATCGTTGTAAAGTGGTCATCTAGAGAATGATGTATCTCAGTCACGCTTTGATTGTGACTGTTCATATGAACACCACGAGGATCTAAGTACATAGGTTCATACGGTCCCTAGCCCCGGGTTAAGCGGAATTAGACACAAATTACGAAACGTAACGCCATAGATCTTGCACGCTACGCTCGTATTTTGCTATCAGCATGCGATATGTATCGCCAAATTTGAGAAACTTTGAGTGGAGGCGCTTGTTGGGATAGCCCTGTTTTATAAGTTTCTGCAACAATATTTTGTGACGTTGATTAAAATCGTCACATTTAACACAGGATTAGCAAATGCTACTAGGCGAGATATGTATACGCCATGTGCATGCAGGTCCCACTGGAATATTACTATCCAGAAAGGGATAGTTTACGATGTCAAAATTGTAATTATCTCTTTTGTCATAAAGTCGACGAAAGAGAATGCCTGCTTCATTTTTATACAGATTTTGATCTAAATATGATGTGCCTGTAGGGCTATCTGTAGTTTCCTTCAAATCCAGTGAAGGTGGATATATATCCTTCACTGCGTCATTTATATAGCGGTTATCCACAGCGAGAAGATCATCTATATAGCGTTTGGTGAATGAGAAGGAACGGGCTTTGTGGATCGGTTTTTGAAAGCGCCTGCATATAGTCATATTCATAAGAGAACAGATACAGGTCAGCCAACAGGGGTGCACAATTAGTACCCATTTGAATACCTATATGCTGCTGATATATTGTGTTGCCAACTTTCACATAGATATTTTTAATGAGAAATTCAAGCAACTCTATATACGAAGAAACATCCTATGAATGATATCTCTTGTATGTAGTAGAGCTAAAGAATGCTTTATGGCTTCCGACATTAATATATCTGCGATCAGTTTTCTTGAACGCAGATACTATTAATGAACTTAGACGGTCAATAAGGTCCTCATGAGGGATTGTAGTATAGAGATTCGAGAAATCCCATCTTAATCTATCTCACCATTCTTCTATATCTGTGTATCATATGTTCTCATATAGAATAAGGGCATAACAGTTTAGGAATGCTAACATTTTCATCGTATGGTAAGTCTGAATGTATTCTCCACTGGAACGTTCAACTGCTTTCAATCTTTCCAAATTAACACATCAATCAACACAGGCATGATGCATTTATGGTATTACAAGCGTCTAGTCCGTCATTCATAATTCAGCCGTCGTCTATAAAGAATATCCGCGTCTATAATCCAAAGACCTATTCCATATTCCATATAACAGTATTAGCACCAAATTCAAAAGGACAATCATAGTATACATACATGTAAACATAGGCTAGTTTCCTGCAAGAGAGAAGCGATCAGCAGTTTTCAATGATGCCGACAAGACATCATGATGTTCCAAAAATATAAAATCGGTATCGCTGATCAGTATTCTTAATCCATAATAATCGTTGTAAGTTCGTCATCTAGAGAATGATGTATCTCAGTCACGCTTTGATTGTGACTGTTCATATGAGTACCATGAGGATCTTGAAGTACATGGGTTCATACGGCCCCTAGCCCCGGGTTAAGCGGAATTAGACACAAAGTTACGAAACGTAGCGCCATAGACCTTGCACGCTACGTTCGTATTTTGCTATCAGCATGCGATATGTATCGCCAAATTTGAGAAACTTTGAGTGGAGGCGCTTGGTGGAATAGCCCTGTTTTATAAGTTTAACGATATCTGGTCTTTAGATCCACTGACTAAAATTAAAACTATCAAACTTGAACAAACGACAATACGAAGCTGCGCATCTGAAAATCCCGCGGCTCTCGGCGGTAGCCATTCTTAATGTATTTAATTTGAACCATACTACTTTGAAGAAGTCAGGAATACCAAGCAGTCAAGTGACAAATATACAGATTGATAAAAATTTTGCAATTAGAAATGGCACCCAAGGTTTCCGTCCAATTAGAGAAACCGGGTGTCATTACTTGTCTCTTGATATATTGATGATGTATCATACTGGATACTTGGACAGTATCAAAAGATATATGGATCATCAATGATTTTACATAAATTATAAATAACGGTTCTGTCATTCATTGTTAGTCTCTTGATGTATTCATGATGTATACCATATCTTGCATCAAACACTTAAACAGTATCAGAGGTATAGATTTTGCATAAATTAAAGATGACGATCAAGTTTTCCACCTAATCAGAGAAACTGGTTGTCATTGTAAATTTCTTGATGTATCAATGATTTATATTTTCATATGAATCACTAAAACGATATCGAAGATATAGATCATTAATAATTTTGCATAAATTGAAAATGGTCGCCAACATTTCCGCCCAATCAGAGAAACCAGTTCTGTCATTCATCGTAAGCCTCTTGATGCATCGATGATGTATATCAACTTTTACATCAAGCACTTGGACAGTATCAGAGATAGAGATCATTAATGATTTTGCATAAATTAAAGCTGGTCGCCTATCCTTCCCGCCACTGATGTGGTTATTCATTGAAAGTCTCTTGATACCTCAATGCTGTATGCCAAGTTTCGTATAGAACACCTAAATGATATTAAAGATATAAATCATTAAACCGCCAAGGTTTCCACGCAATCAGGGAACTGGTTCGGCCATTCCTTAAAATGTCTTGATGTATCGATGATCTATAGCTAGTTTCACACTGAACAGCGAAATGTTATCCGAGATACACAAGACTAATTCGCATAAATTAAAGATGGCTGCCAAAGTTTCCACCCAATCAGGTCCAGATTCAATAGGTTTCTGGTTCTTTGGTGTGCCCAGGTTAAGTCGCTTTAAAGATATCTTGGTAGCGAGAAAGCTGTGATGGACAGACGGAGGTACATGACGACGACAATACCCTTCGGCCATTTTGGCCGAGGGGTAAAAAGTGCATGATTATTTGAATGCCATTGCCACTTGTCACCAACTCACTCCTATAATACTATTATTAGGGTAGACCGTAATGGTAATATTATCAGTGCAGTCAACAGAGGAGTAAGCTGTCTTACCGCAGTGATAACTCTTATCACGGCAGACTACCCTGATAATATTGTTGACTGCACTAGTAATATTTTCACTGCAGTCTATCCTCATAATATTAACACTGGAGTCGTGGAAAAAAGAAATTCTTTCTTAGAATTTAATAAAAAAAATATATAAAAATGAATATATATATATATATCTTCAAACTTTTGAAATCATTACTCGACCCAGGCGCATTTAGCACATGAATAATGTAGTGTGTATTCGTTACAGTCATTGAATAGAAATGTTGAACGAAACAAGCACGCGTGTGTCAGGTACTATTCAGTCAAGGCATTAGACAGCATTAGTAAAAGATGATTTTTTTTGTCATGGTAGTGAAATGTCGTAAGTGTAAGCTGATGGGCACAGTTATGCAGTATTGGTGTTTGCCACTTAACGAATCTTTTACTACGAGTGTCTAAGCGGACCAGTTGTATGATATGACATTCAGAGTATAATAAGATTAAACTTCAAGGAAGTTAAATTAGTCACACTTTTGTAATCAGAAAGTTTGCATCATATCGATATATATATGTGGGGATTTCCAAGCAAAAGGGGAATTTTGCTTTAAATATGAAAGTGTTTCAGAAGGAATTCTCCATTTAATATCTTTACATCGTAATTGATTATACATGCGTTATTGTTTATCATTCCACTTTGTAGAGTGATATATCATAACAAAAGATGCGCACTAACTACAAACATGGATTGGGATATCTCCTAAGTGGGCTTGCCCTACAGGTACTGTGGTTTGACTAATCCATTCCTCGTGAACGATGTCATTTATTTATTCACTTTATTACAAATTATTAAACAATCAAATGAATTAAATATATCGATGAACCTCGATAATATTGCCTGGGTAATTAATTATGAGATTATGGACGCGGAAACTCTCAAATAATCGACGGCTGAATGTTGAATGACGGAGCAGAGGCTTCTACCTATAACACTGATTATTATATTATTGGATATCCCTTCAGCCTTGTGGTTAATTAGTTATTTGCGATTCGATTATTATCAAAGCACCTCAGTTATAAATCATAATAGCTTCAGGTGTTCGAATTTTCCATATGAAATAATATTCATGCCAGTATTTCTTTTTCAGTGATGCTCCAGCAGTTGTTGGGACTAATTTTCAGTCTTGATGCTGCTTCCATGTCCCTAAATCCATCCTACATGCAGATTGACAAACATGACCTCATTGTTATTCAAGAGCTGAAATTGTTTGGTAGGTATTACTGTATATTTTAACTCGGGCCCAATCATACAATCAGCAGAGAGAGAGAGAGAGAGAGAGAGAGAGAGTGTAATAGATTGTGGATAATTATCCTGGTGTATACAGATGATATGTTGATGTTGTGGAGAATAGTCATAGCTTCAGGAAAACGAACCGTTCGACATCAATTTTACATGAAATCAGATTTTGTCAGAATATGCCATACAATCAGAAAAGAACCTCATGTAAAGAAAAACATAACATAATGTTTCTTTGGTTCCAAATATATGGCTATAATTGACTCATTGCTTAGTCACATTTAATGTACGTTAATGTTCAGTGATTAGGATTTTATGTAAAGAACATTGCAAACAATTGACCGCTTCTCTAGTTTAGGAAACCATCTTGTGTTTGTATTGTTTCCATTTTATACACATTTGGAATTGATGCTAACTGTTATGAATGTGTTTTATGGACAACAGCTGATTATTGGATGTGGGATCTGTCTGCTATGTGAACTATTCGATTATCGATATAAGGTGGCGTTTGAGACGAAAAAAGTTTGAAAATCGGACATTTAGGGCTCTACTTCTAATGTATGTCTACATATACACATATACAGACAACGATGATGAACTATGACTAGGAAACAGTTCAGCTAAGGCTGTCCGTTGGTGGTTTTTGGCGAGCCATTTTCCCTGTTTTTCCTATTGGGTTATCTCCCTTTTAGATAGAGATAGGGATTTTGCACAGCAACATCGATCCAATTTGATAAATTTTGATAGACATTGTGATTATCTGCAAACAGTTAGAATACAAGAAAAAGGTAAATATTATTTATATGAATTTTTCATGAATATGCTTCAAAACTAGGGCTATGCCCCATGATTTCTGGGTTATCAAATTGAGCATGAGTCAGTTCATTTAACGTTGCCTACAGCTAAAAAATTCACACCAACCAATACTTTTTTCTTTGTTTTTTTTTCTCATATTACACGATTATGAATGCAACAACACACATTATTCAAACAGTGAATTACTTTGATTTACCACCAGCGGACATCCTTAAGTGCAAGTAGCGAACTCATTGGATATATTTTATATTATCAAATAGTTCTTTTCTCCGCTAAATAAAATTATTACCATTAGTATTTTATTAAGCGGTTATTATAGAGATATATACTTGTTACATTGGTTGAAATAACGTTGTTAGCAATCCACGGCTGCCCTATAATTGAATGACTGATCGAAGGCTAAAAAACTTAACTTTCTGAAATTTCAATATTTATTTAAAGCGTGTCTAAGCAGGGGAAACTAAATATACACGTAGTCCAACGTGTGTTGTACATTTATGCAGAGCAATATTTATACCTGGCATATGCATACCCTGGTTTCTTATACAAGAAGCAGTCCACGGCAGAATTTTCTGATGAGATTTTTGTCCTGTCAATAATTCAGATAATACTGGAAATCTATTTAGGATCAGAGAGTGGAAAAATTCAGATACCGGTACAGGAAAGATAATTTTCCGTGAACTCCATCAATATTTCTATCAGAATTGAATGGTTTGGAAGGTCATTCTAGAGCACCTGTTTTGACCATTCTCATGGCATCAGATTGTATACCTCCGATTGTCAGATATATCATATATATCAGCCGTATAAAACAATTAGGGTTAATCTGTCTCTCAGTCTACATATATATAAACAAAGTAGCACAGAAGAAAGGAAGGCACGACTACAACGACGCCACGCTTATTTATTGGCCTAGTCACGACACATATAGATCACCGTTCTTAGAAAATCTCGACGTATGCTGTATTTACGATATCAATTGGAGCGATATGCAAGAGGTGGGAAAAATTGACGACGCCTGGCGACTAAAAAGACTGACGGGATCTTGTTTGTAGGTCATTTTGAGACACAAGAGGCTGTTGGTGTGTATATGGTCAATCTCATAACAGTTTTTATTGAAAAAACGTAATTGATCTGCGAGCTAAATAAGGAAACAAATTTCCCTGTTTTAACATTTTCAGAAATTTTTCCTGCAGTAGCCTACATACATATACGGTTAACATATACCAGTAATCAGTAATCCATGAAAGAAAGGAATGACGTGTCCTATATATGAAAACCTGGGCCATCCGCGGTAAGACTGACCCTGGGATCGAGTGCATCCATTTTCAGCCTACTTTCGGCAACTATTATAGGGAATTCCCCCGAGATCAACACCACGTTATATCGTCAGCCAATCAGCTAAACCCTGCCGACGCAACCCCAACGTAACCCGTCATGTGCTGTCCTATTTGTTCAAAATTACACATCTACAACACCTCTTGGGCAATACTGAAGTTATTCAGATCTGTATCTTTTGTAAACTCAGACGATATATGTTTCAGAACTGGTATAAAAAGCCTGTAATTTACCAGATTTCTCGAGTCTGTTCTCCGCCGGATGAAGACCGAACAGTATACGGTAAAGTATCGGATGTCGCTCCGTAATAATGGTGACACACAATTCGCAAGCCATCTTTCGGATGGCGAAGTGCATGCACGCAAATGGTATATATGACTGATGTTAGATGAACACATTAGAGAAACGTCGTGGAAGTGGCTACTTGTTTTACATGTTACAAGAGCTACAGAATGTTACCGAGACTGTGACAGCGGTGGAATGTTTCTTCCGGTAGAATCTACCCGAAGGAGACCGTTAGTGTTCTAAATTTTCTTTTCTCGCTAGTATTTACCTGGTTGGCAAAATTGACAAAGATCGTACAATGAGGTGAATTACATATCCGCTCCGTATGGAGAATTGTTCCTCTGCATACAGGCATTTTAAATATTGTGAGAGATCTCTAAGTCGAAAAAAAAAAATACATTCCATAATTTTATTACGTAACCGAGTCATAATTTGAGTATTATAATCACGTTTGCTGTCCATCTGATTTCCTGTATGTGAAATGTGTACATCCGACAAGAGATAAACATTCTATGGGTTTTCCCCGAACGAAGGGAGATAACTTCTGGTATTTATTTACATTTGAAATACAATTGACAGCATGATCGAAAGAAATTCTGCAAGAAACGTCCAGTACCATGGATTGATATTCAGGTTACATGGATATCAGCACTGACGGAATTGATGTAGTGACATTCTACAACAGCTTACCAGCCTATTTTTTCAGGTAAAATTTGGAACAGCACAAATTTGCATATAGGATTTCATAAAAAATTAGTTCCATGTATTCCTACTAATTCCCACATCAGTATAAAATGAACATGGAAATAATTCGTCAACCGGTGAGAATATGTCGAATGGAGGATGACGAAATATCACGCCAAGCTAATTTTAAAATATAAGTAAACGGGACAGGAATGTGATTATACATAATTATTTGACTACTAAATCTGGTTCACTAACAGGAAATATAATTTCCGTCGTTAATTGAGGTGAAATTGTTTTCTAACTTAAACATTTCAGAAGCCATTTAAAGCTAAATATTAGATTAGAAAGCACTGTAAAATAAGCCGCATTAAATTCGTAGCCAAGGTATTTGTATGACACTTTAACAGGGCAGCGTTAATTAATCGATTTCAAATAATAAATAAGTAAATGAACAGAGCACGTACTATGGAAGAGTATTGTGCATTAATTACAAATAAATGATCTTTGATATTTCGGCTGTATTTCTGCACTGGAACATCAATTACAGTAAAATCAGAACAATGTGTGTATAGAAATTCAATAGCAGGTCGGTATATGTGCTCTTGTCTCGTATAAATAACGAATAAAGTAAATACACTCACCTTGGTTGTGGTTTTCGTCTTTTGAAAGGTTTGCTTCATACGACATTTGTTTTTTTTTCTGATCGATTTGGATTGAACCCGAAACGTGTACTATAACATATAAATATAAAAACAAGTATGCGCCTTCAAAATTGAAAAAAAAATGATGTTTTCAAAGTTAATAGCATTATGTGTTCTTTTAGAAGCAAAATTGTAGGAAATCCTTTCCAGATCATCAATTCGAATGTGTAGTAAACTATTTTCTGTAACGCTTGATTGGTCCATCCCTGAACAGGTCAACATCCCTGCAGCTGCAGTGAAATAGTTACTCCTACCTGATCTACTATATTTGCTGGCTGATATTGCATCATATATCAAATTAAAGTATACCTAAAACAGAATTAATGATCGATTTTTGTTCTCTATATAGAAAGAATGAAATGTCAAATATATTTACTGATATGCATTATACTCTTACCAATCGACTATGTCTGTGTAACATATGTTGTCGTATAGTATAAGGGTATAGAAGTCTAGGAATGCTAACATTTTCATCGTACCGGTATGTTAAATTTTGAATGTATTTCCTTCCACTGGAAGGTTCAACTGCTTATAAACTTTCCAAATTAACACATCACTCAACACAGGCATGGTGCATTAATGGTATGAACGAATGGAAGCTCCGGCAAAAACCCCCACTGAATAGAACTAAAAACATCAGATGACAACAGCCGACAAGAAGTGTTTAGTTATTTGAATGACATTGCCACTTATATGTCTTCATTCGATTATGAACATGTGTATGATACATGTTTAGGTGTAAGTGATGTATAAATACCTATATAAATATAATTATGATGCACCATTTTAGGAATGCTGGAATTACAAACGGGTGTCAGATTTAAAATGTTGAAATATATTCCTCCACAGAAAGCTTCAAATACCTTTTAGAGTTATTAAACTCTTAGAATCGAGCCAATTTCCCTTTACCACCAACTCACTCACTCCAGTGATAAGAGCTATCGGTGCAGTCAACAGTGGAGTCCGCCGTCTTACTGCACTGAAAACTCATATCACTGCAGTCTACCCTGATAATATCTTTAATTGCACTAGTAATATTATCACTGCATTTTACCCTAATAATATCATCAGTGGAGTTTCTCGTTTGTACGATTTTAATAATTCTAAAAGAATACAAATATTTCCAACTGCTTTTAGTCTTCAAAATTGGGAAATCACTACTCGGCTCGGGCGGATTTATCATATGTGAATAGAAATATTCAATGGAACAAGCTCGAGTTTGTCTGGTACTATACTATCAAGGTGTTAAATAGCATTATAGTATAAGAGGATTTTTTTTCCATTGTAGTCGTGGTAGTGAAATGTAAGTACACAGTCATACAGTATGGGTGTTTTCCTCTTTATGAATCTGTCATTACGAGAGTTTAGGCGGAACAGTCGTATGGTGTGACGCTCAGAGTATGATATGATTAACCTTTGAGGAAGTTAAATTAGTCGGACTGTACTGTAAACCGAGAGTTGCATCATATCAATATATATGTGAGGATTTCCAAGCAAAAGGGGAATTTTACTTTAAATAGGACTGCTCTAAAAGTTATCCTTTAATTTCTTTCCATTGTAAATGATTTTACATGCGTTATTATTTCTCAATTCTACTTGTTGGGTGATATAACGGAGGAAAAGATGCGCACTAACTACAAACATGGATTGGGATATCTCCTAAGGGGGCTTGCCCTTACAGGTACTGTGGTTTGACTAATCCATTCGTCATGAATGATAACATATATTTATCCAATTTATTACAAATTATTAACAACTATTATCGACGTATTGTCAACAATAAATGAATTAAATATGTCGATGATCATCGATAATATTGTCTAGGTCTTCAATAATGAGATTACGGACGCGGGAATTCACAAACAATCGACGGCTGAATCTTCTACCTATAACACTGATTAGTATATTAGTGGATATCCCTTCAGGTTTGTAGTTAATTCAGTCCAATATGCTTAGTTCCATTATCAACGTACCTCAATCATAAATAGACATTACAGATTTTCCATATGAGATAATATTCATGCCAGTATTTCTTTCTTTCTAGTGATGTTCCAGCAGTTGTTGGGACTAATTTTCAGCCTTGATGCTGCTGCCTTGTCCCTAAATCCACCATGTATTCTGAATGACAGACATGACCTCATTGTTATCCAAGGACTGGAATTGTTTAGTAGGTATTACTGTATATTTTAACTCTGACCCAATCATACATTCCGCAGAGAGAGTACTAAATTGTGGAATAAAGGTGATATGTTGATGTTGTGGAGAAAAGGCATAACTTCAGGAAAACGAACCGTTTGACATCGACTTCACATGGAATCAGATTATGCAATACAATTAGGAGAGAACATATGTTTCATTGCTTCCAAATATATGGCTATAATTGTCTCATTGTTTAGCTATATTTTATGTACGTTAACTTTAATTCGATTCTATAACTGAAAAGTCAACACGAGAGAGAATGCAATCCAAATACACCCGAGAGTATAAATTACTACAAGGTCATTGTTCATGAAGATTATATCTCAGGATCCGGATATCGACACACAGAACTATTTACATGTCAATCACCCACACGCACGAGATACTGTACTGAACTTGATAGAAACTGAGGAATGGATAGATCCATGGGAAGTGTATGGGGAAGGAAAATGTAGGTTTACTTGGATGCAGAAAAAACCATTCAAACAATCTCGTTTGGATTATTTTTTATTATCGTCAGACTTTATTCCTTTTGTAGACAATGCGGAAATCCATCCCAAATATAAATCAGATCATTCCCTTACAACTATAACATGTAAGTTTTCGAAATTCCAACGGGGTAGGGGCACATGGAAATTCAACAACTCTCTTTTAAAGGATGTTAGATATGTAAATGAAGTAAAATCTGTTATAAATACTACTGTGGAACAATATTCTGTAGAAAAAACGGAAAATGATATTATTTTATCTGTAAACGATCAACTGTTTTTTGAAATACTATTAAATGAAATTCGTGGTAAGACAATGGAATATGCAAGTCGAAAGAAGAAAGAAAATGTTAAAATTGAAAAAGAATTAGAGGATAAAATTAGAGATTTAGAAGGGAACTTAAATGTTTTGAATATAGATACAGATATACAGTCATTAGATGAACTGAAACGGGATTTGGAGCAATTTCGTAATAAAAAAATGGAAGGAGTAATGACACGTTCCCGTGCCAGATGGATAGAGCATGGAGAGAAGCCAAGTAAATATTTCTGTTCTTTAGAGAAAAGAAATTATATAAATAAAACAATTCCTCGTATACAAAAGGATAATACAATAATAAGTGGTCAACGGGAAATTCTTGAAGAAGTAAAATCTTATTATCAAAATTTGTATAAAAAAGATACCTCTATAGACGATGCAGATCTGAATGATTTATCAATAAGAAATGTCAATAAGCTGAAAAATGAAACCTCGGAATCTTTAGAAGGGCCGATAACTGTGATTGAAGCATTAGCGGCTTTGAAGAATTTTAAAAATGAAAAATCGCCCGGTATGGATGGTTTTAGTGCGGAATTTATTAAATTCTTTTGGATTGATATAAAAATATTTTTAGTCAAATCTATTAACTATGGTTATTTACATAACGAAATGTCTGTATCGCAAAAACAAGGATTGATCACTTGTATTCCAAAAGGGAACAAACCCAGACAATTTCTAAGTAATTGGAGACCAATAACATTATTAAATGTTACATACAAACTCGCTTCAGCATGTATCGCCAATAGAATAAAAAAAGTGTTAGGCAGTATAATAAATGAAAATCAAAAAGGCTTTGTAAAGGGGAGATATATGGGAGAGAATATTAGGTTACTGCAGGATATATTGGAATATTCTGAGGAAAATGATATACCTGGCTGTTTGCTGTTGATTGATTTCGAGAAGGCTTTTGACACTATTTCTTGGAAATTTATGTTAAAAACGTTAAAAAATTTCAATTTTGGACCTTCCATATGTCAGTGGATTAAAACCTTCTATAACAATATAAGTTCGACTGTTATTCAATGCGGCTTTCTATCCAGTAGATTCCAAGTAGAAAGAGGATGTCGACAGGGGGACCCGCTTTCTCCATATATTTTCATATTATGTGCGGAAATATTGGCGTGTTTGATTCGTGACGATGAAAGGATAAAAGGCATAAAAATCAAAGAAAATGAATATAAAATAAACTTGTTTGCAGACGATACTTTCTTGACTCTTGACGGAACCGAGGGGTCCCTGCAGGCAGCATTGGACATCATTCGTATTTTCGGGCGGTTGTCCGGTCTGAAGTTGAATGCTAATAAAACAAATGTTGTATGGTTTGGATCTAAAAAGGGTTCAATAGAACAGTTGTGTCCAGAGTTCAATCTGAAATGGAACGATGGGATATTCAAACTATTGGGGATTGTTTTCTATCCTAATCCGAAAGATATGATTATTAGAAATTACAAAGATAAGTTAAAAGATATTAAAGAATTGTTAAGTCACTGGAGCAAGCGCTCGCTTACCGTATTAGGTCGCGTTACAGTAGTGAAGACATTGGCACTGCCCAAGCTAAATTTACTTTTTGCATGTCTACCGAACCCTCCGTTATCTGTGATTGATGATATTCAAAAAGTATTTTTTAGGTTTATATGGGGTGTCAATATTGACAAAATTAAAAGAGCACAAATGTATCAAAGTTATGAACAAGGAGGTGTCAAGATGGTAGATGTACGGTCATTTATGTATTCTATGAAAATAACATGGATTCGGAGATATATTTCGAACAACAATTGGAAGGATATATTTATTAAAAACTGTAATATTCCTTTAGACTTAATAGAAGTTGGGAAAATCAAATTACAGAAAATTGTAGAAGAGAATATAACTAGTTTGTTTTGGAAAGATGTTTTCCGTGCTTGGAGTGAACTCCTACCAGCTATCAACATAAGAGAGCAAAGAACTCAGTGTATTTGGTTGAATGACGGTATTAAGATTGCTGGGAAACCAATATTCTACAGCAAGTGGTTCACCAGAGGGGTTAAATATGTAAATGATCTCTTAACATGCGAGGGTGGCTTCATGACGCTGCAGCAATTCAGGAATATTTATGGTATAGAAACAAACTATCTGCAGTATCACGGAATCGTCCAAGCTGTTAAGTGTTATATGGGAAATTGTTGTAAAAATACCCAAAGGTGTGCTTATCCATGTATTCCTGATCAAATTCATTTATTGCTGAAAAGCCAAAAGGGCTGCCAAGATTTTTATAAAATATATGTAGGAATGAAATCTGTAACACCAGTATCACAGGTAAAATGGGAAAAGTACTTAGATATTTTCGATATTGATTGGAACAAAGTGTACTCGAGACCATTCAAATGCACACTCGACACTAAGCTTAGATGGTTCCAATTCCGTCTAGTGCATAAAATATTGGCCACCAATAAATTCTTGTATAACATAGGTATTGTAAATTCTCCCAACTGTGATTTTTGCCAGGAAGTTATCGAGGATTTACCTCATATATTTTGGCACTGTCCGGTTGTAGCAGCCTTTTTGAATGACGTTAGTGAATGGTTTAGATCAGTTAATATTTATCTCTATTTGTCTGAAAGAGTGCTGCTACTTGGAGTGGAAAAAACTGATTATATATTCAATACAATACTTATTGTTATAAAGTGGTATATATATCAGTCTAAAAGACGAAAACAACGCCCTAATATCAATGCATGTAAAAAGCAGATAGAATTTTTGTACATTACCGAAAATTTTATTTTTCGAAAAAATTGTGAATATCAAAGGTTTGAAAATCGATGGAAAGATTTTTCCAGATTAGTACGTGACAAATAACTGTACCCTAAGGACTAGCGTTACCCAGAATTTTTGAATTTAATGGACCATAGTAAAAGGATCAATACACATGTTATTCGTATTTTATTTTTCTTTGTATCCGTTTATATATATATATATTCTTTTTTGTATGTTTGTGTGTGCCTTATTTTTTTTAAGTTTAATTGTCTTGTATTCACCTGTATGATTTATTTGTGGCAAAATAAATTTCTTATAAAAAAAAAAAAAAAAAAAAAGATTATATCTCTGAGAAGGACAAGCAATATTGGTTTGCCTTGTCTCCTTAAATATTTTACTTATATTCACAACTAAACAAATAAGTTTACAGTCAGCCATGATGAGCGGATAGGTGAACCTACTTGAATGCATACTGCTTAATGAAATTGAAAGTAAATTGACAAATCTTTCTCTTTAAAGGGGTAGTTTGGATAAGTGCATAACATTTTCCTGGACTTACTATATGAAATGAATGGAGGTACACTGTATATATTCGGATATGCTGTCCCTTTGGATATCAATAATATAAAATGTGTAAAGACTTACTATGTGAAATGAATGGAGGTACACTGTATATATTCGGATATGCTGTCCCTTTGGATATCAATAATATAAAATGTGTAAAACAGTTATCACCATTAAATCTCACTTTCTTACACTAACAGTAACAGAGAAGACGATGACCTGCAGGACATTGTCAAATACGGCAAACTGGATGACCAGGTAATCTGACCTTGTTAATGGGGTTTTTAACAAACTGGGAAATATATTGGAATATGGAGCGACTATACTGTCGAAAACACAGTTTGGAGATGTCTCAAATTCGAACTTAATGTTGGCATTTGCCAACCAAAATTATCCCAGGTGAAGTCGCAGTGGTCTCAAAAAGAGGGCAATACAACGCTCAGCATAAAAACTCAATTTCGAAAGCAAAACCGGTACACTATATAAGAATGAATATGGGTTCGAATTGTATTAATCAGATGATAAAATAAGAAAATGTTATCACAATGTAGATGACATATCGGGAATAGTCTTAGGCATAATATGAGCGATTTGTCACTAATTGAACCGCCGGATGGTAACGGACAGACCGATGATGCAATAACAATCAACTCGAGTTTCCTAGTTCGAGAAATAAGCGATGTCAACGTATGCCATTTATTGCCGATCACCGTAAGTTACGTAAAATCAGGTAATGCCTGGTTCATTCGACCAAGTTTTCCATGACAGTTTTACAGTGTTCGACGTCAACTGGTTCCTTCTTCTTCATTGCAAAATAGGGCAAATTTTTATCTCGGCCGGTCCAACCAGAAATAAGTGTTCGTGTGTACACGTCGTCATAGAAAGCAGCCTAGGAATGGAACCGCGCAAGCGCATAATAAAGTTGATATCTCTTCTGCATTGCACCAACTGTAAAAAATGTGGGGTATTGTTCAAAATGCTCCAATTCCAATTTTAACAGGCCATATGGAAAGTAACTCCTGGAAGCAAAAGGCAGCGATATCATTCTATACTCGAGTACTCGACATGGTCAAAATGTAGAAAAGTGTAAAATTGGACAAGGAAAACTTGGTCGTGTGTTGTATCAGGGACTTATAAATACAATAGGACTTTTTCCAAAAGCAAAGTTACATAGTTTCCATAATGCTATAACTAACCAAATAATATAACTTTGGAAGAGGTTAGATTTATACTCTGTGAATATTCTAGCATAAATTAGCTCATTACTCCGCGGTAACTTTTCTCTGAATATCAGATTTATACGTCAAACTCCAATATTTTTTTATTGACAGCCCTGTAGTCGATCGACTCGTCGGTGGGATGCATAGTCACTTCGTCCTTACCCAATGTGGTTGGCTATTTGTTGCTGTTTTCGTCGGATGTGTCGCTGTAAGCATACAACCCCTTCTTGCACCATGTTCATGGGTGTAGCCAGGTGTTCGTAAAAAAGGATGTTTCCAGAAAGGATATGTGAACTTGCTACATCGGATTTTTGTTGAAGTTTATCTACTCAAATATCAGCCTCGTTAACATTTCGATGACCTGTTATATAAATATGGAGATATGATTGATCAAAAGGTTCTCTCTGTCATATATAGCTTGGTATTTTCAAGGTATTTATTGAGTTGATTTTCTCTTGTAGCGAACCAAAACCAATATTATTGTGCTACTCTATATATTACGAAGTGTGATTATCTGAAAAAAAAATCAAGAATGGTTTTTGTTTGAGGTGTCATATTTTTGTTACAAGATAAATCCTCCCTACAAATGCCTAAAAATACCACAATGGACCAGAAAGCACATTTTTTTCAATCTGATCTCCATTTTCCCAATCATTTCCGCAATATCATCGCAATTCTTTCGAGACTGGTATTTTAGAATGTTAACTTCAACGTAAATCTGATTTGGCAAGTTTTGGAGAAATAAGAAAAAACAGCAACAACAAAAACACAAAACCAGCTTATTGCCGTCACATACGAAGGAGTTTTCATATGTAAAAGTCACATATCCTTTTGGAATCATGAGATTTATATGTATTTTGATACATTTTATCCTTAACGAAAAAATATTTCACAGTGGCCGCGTTTGATAGAAGATTTAGGAAAATCCGGCTACTCCAAGTTGGAATAAGCAATACTACTGTTGTGAATGTCCTCGAATCCGATGTATTTGGACTTTGTAACGACGATCAGTATATTACATGTACATAATAACAATGGTCGCCTCTTAGAAGAACTCATCAGTTCATCGCGTAATCAAAGAAGACTGTGAAGGGTGTTATATCTTCTTACATTTCTTTTCACAGCTGGAATATTCCCTCTCAGTTGACAGACAGAAAACCGTGCCCATACGAATGCAGACAGAGCTAGAGGTATGACTGTCGCTCGAGCGCATAAACACCATCGAAATAATTTATTAAAATATTGGTCCATTTACTATATCACGAAATGCCCCTATGTCACAGATCTCACGTCCGGCTGAACCCATTTAGTAGCTGTCTGGTACGCCGCGGATAGTACTGAGTGAGAGAGGACTGTGTCTTTGGTTATTTGAGAGAAATCTGTTTGTTACATAAGTTTTATTGTGTGTATGTTTTAATGATTTGGAGTACTAAGTTATTAACTTGAATACTTAGAATTTTGTTTGATCGTCGCTATATAGCTGAAATATTGCTGAACGCGACGTTAAACCTTAATTCTATCTCTCTTTCTCTCTGTTGCTGTTCCATGTTTACAGAGTACTGTCAACGATTATGATTGCTCAACTCAAATATACACCTGCGCAAAAGTTAAGCACCACTCATTTTTGGTCATGACCAACACAAAGCCCATGTCTGAAACCCCCGAGCAATTTTGGGACATATTCAGAGTGATAGATAGAAACCCCGCAATACAGATAAGACAATAATTGACACAACCACTTCATGAGCAATGGGACCGTATTCCAATGATACAGATCAGGCGGTTGATTACCAGTATGAGGATATCATCGTCCGTGTAAGAGGCCGGTACACAATATATTGACAGGGTACTGTAGCATGAAAATGCACACGACGATTGTTATTTTGTGATCATCTACATCATTTTCCCCATGGATGGATTAGCAGGAACCGACATACTTAATTCGTCCATGAATTATCCAATTTTCAGTAATCGTCTTGTCATGCGTGTACAGTTCTGATTAATGACAAACATTGTTGTTTTTTGTCTTTTATAAGAGTAAGAGTGTATGTTGGTTTAGTATGTGTCCCAATACGCATCGTCTAATTCAGTTTTACGCAACTGTATATGCTTACGCAATACAACTGTTGATAAAATAGTGTAGTGCTTAAGTTTTGCCCGGGTGTATAGATAGCCCACTTTGTACTGATGTTCTAGATAAAAATGGGTTTTACCTCTCGGACAGATTTAAACATGGTCATCGACCAAAATCCTATCGAAAATATTAAGCGAGATGGAATAATTTCTTCGGGGTTACTCATTCAAAGTTAACATATAGTCATTGTTAAAGTTATATTACATCAGACGTACACCTGGTCATGACCTTGCCGTATGTTTTACAAGATCCAAGCGCATTTACCTCTTATTATACAAATTATGGTCCATCATGTATATCTTTCGATTTCTAAAGTTACAAATGGTATAACAATATAAAAAGGGGTCAAATTACAACGCCGTCCCTTAATCTGTCTTATATTCACATCCTCTGACCGAGGAGTGCATTGATGGGTTCATGTTAATCATCCCATTTGGGAATACATTGCGGATCCGCCTGTTCAAGAGTATCTGGCATTTCTCTATCTTCTTTGAAAAAATATGGGTTCAGTGGACTGAAAAGATGAAATTCCTACAGCACATATTCTCTGCACTGCTCTTTTTATTCTGTCCAATTCTACATTCACTCAGTTCATAAGCTCACGTACTTTAACTGTTGGGCGAAAATGAGTACCCAAATCATATTCGAGGAACAGTTCTCGAGAACTATAATTTATTGCATTCACTATTATGAATAATTGGACAATAAAATGAACAGTGAAAACACGCTGTCTTCGAGAGAAGATATAGTTACTCTTACAGGGTGGGTCTTCATCATCATAAGAGGGCCATGGTAAGGTCACATGTCTCACGTACGTATTTTGTCTAGGCGAAATGATGATCATTGTGGTAATAAGGAGATGCTTGTTAAATCTCCATGATCATACGCAATTCTGGTCAAGGGGAAAACTTAGAACTACAGAATCATAATAGCTGATGGTGCTAACCAATATAATATACGAAATACTGTTCATTTTAACAGATTTATTTTACGCAGCTGCCAAAGAAAACTTATTCTCAAGGAACCCAGACGGAAGAACTAGTCTACCAGCAAGACTTTGCCAATATCGAAAAGGTGAGGTGTTCCGTCGAAACACAAACTGAGATGGATATATCACAATTAACCACGGTAGAGGCAGAGGTCTCTCAAGCGTCAACAAACGAGACAAAGAAAGCTTATATAGGTAAGGTTTCAATGCTGCGTTTAATTGTTGTCTGTATATGATGATATTCGGATGGTGGACGTTTCGTCCCCAGGCTTGCCCACTGTACAAATCATTGTACTGGTAGTTTTGTGACTCGTGAACATGGTGGAGAAAAGCGCTTGATCGTCGTGGGGGGCCACACGAGTAAATATTCTGAATACGAACTTGCATTCAACAAATACTCCCTCGTTTGGTGCGTGTTTTTTAACTATCTGGCGGTCAGATAGTTCACCATTTCCCAACAGATGACTTGATAGGGCTATTACATCATCAATCTGAAATATTTGTATCTAATACCGCTCAAACCGGTGCTGGGGCCGTGTGGTAATGTCATTCAATATGCCCACATGAACACCCACAATAAAAGCGTAGCTGGGATACACCGGCAGCGTTTTCAACCAACCTTTTAATGTTGCGTTTAATTTTGGTTTTGATGATGAATCTGAGCTCATATTCCAACGGCTTCACCCTCTAGGATCCACCGGGAGATACATTGTAGAAATCACCAGAAGCGTCTCTTAGTTTGGACGGCTCTCTCTATGATTATATATTGGGGAATGTGCTGAACTGGCAACATTGGCAAGAATTGGTAAATGCCCTTATATAAGGATAAGACAGCGGAAATATGCATACATTGAAATATTTACGAGTTATACTCTCAAAACTTTAGGAAGAGCACTTAGACACTCGCCCTGCGACGTCTGCCTGGTCATAGAGCGTGAATCGGCTATTACTGGAGCACCGGATTAGAAACTTTAAAACAAGAGAACTAGCATTCATTAAACTAATTTTCTATCATGCATTATGTCCCAACTGGAACAGATATATTTTCTTCCGACACTTGTCCATCATTATCAATATTGTCTTCATATAGTTAACAATGTATTTGGGTATATGTCGCCAGTGCTCAGTTAAATTCTAACTATATTTCCTTAGGTATCCATAGTCCGTATACCATCTTCCTTGAGGAAACTGACAAAATCAATGAGACAAACCCCCTTACTGACTACAGCTCGCTACAAATTTTGGAAACGAGTACCAAAGAGAGCAGCAAACGCCATAACAGGTATATAAGAGTTGAGTTCAGAGACGATGTTTACTGGATTACCATGCTATTGCATAGATTTTTTGTATTCGTTTTTATAAGCAATGGATAAAACGTATTCTCAGAACATGATACGATTGGGGGTGATTTGATCCTATGTAAACGGCCTAATCTAACAACAAACATGACAATTGTTGAGCATTAAGGCATTGGGCATCAGTAGGCCGGCATCATTTTCCATCACCCTTTTAATGTTGTGTTTAATTTCTTTTAAATTAATCTTTCAGAGATCAAAGACCGCTTAATGGTGAGGAAAGAGATAAAATATCTGCCATGTTCAACATGAAAAGGTTTCTGTTGAGGTAAGAATTCCTAATATTCATCTCGTTTCGTTTGAAAAACATTTTCATCCATTTTCTCAGATATTATATATTAAGGTAGATCAACCATTATAAAGAATGATGGTCATTGCTTAGGATTTTATGTATAGAACATCATCATGTCTTGTTAACATCACTGAAAGCTGTTGACCGCGTATCTCTCGTAGGAAATCATCTTGTGTAATATTAATTTTATTTCATAATCATTTAAAATTGGTGCTGTCATACGAAATAGGTCTCTCGATTAATAACGCGGAAATTCATTTATGGACGACGGCTGAATTGTCGGATTTGACGCTTGCTAACTATACCGACAATAGTGCTTCTCAGTGAGAACTTTTTGATTTGTGTAAAAACAAACGTCTAAATATAATCATGTGGTTTCATTGAAAGCTAAATCGATGAATACATACATGTACCCTACGCTAAAATGGCAATTTTGATAAAAAAAAAAAAAAAATACAACAACAACAACAACAACAACAATAATTTATTATCTCTAAACGTGTTTTTTTAAAAATACCGAAACTATTTAATATTTACAGTATTATCTACTTATCTGTCATAAATATATAGCGGTACTCAGTATCTGCACTGAGAATCGATTTCGCATCATCTTACCTATACTTTCAGAATGTATTGTCTGCCCAGTCCTTGTGCATTGTCAAATTATGTAATAAATGATCTGCAGCTGCCTCTCGTAATAACTTCAAATGATTTAATATCATGGTGATTTTATTGCACTACGTGTGGTTTATGTGCATGACGAGGTTATGTATATTATATTATCAGCACCTGTCATTGCTTGCTTGAGTCGCATGTGGTTGTTGTTTCTGCTTTCGTTACGCCAGATTGATCCCAGACGCCTCAGAGCTGGTCCTTCAGATTGGTCGTCTGTCCGGGTCATGTGCTATACCTGGTGCTTTTGTCGTTCCTTGGCGGCTCTTCCCGGCTGATATTGGTGCATCTACTGCTAATCTTCGGGAAGTAATTTTTCTCGATCGGATGTTTGTTGCAGAGGTAAGCAGGAATGCTGATCAAAGAACAATTTTATTGTATTTCTGTGTACCGAGGTTTGTCATAGGCGCTTCATTTGAATTGGGCATCTCATTGCAGTTAATTACCAGACATAATTATCGCCTTGTAATTCAATTTATAGACAAACACAATTTTTACCAGAGCAAATGTACTACCGGAGAATTCGATTTAGTGCTGTGAGTTTTGCTCTGTTCCCCTACAACAAAAACTCAAGCGTATGCATTGTGCTAATTGGTTTTCATGAATTATCATCCTTTTCAATCTCTCTGTGGAACAGACTGCTTTTGCTACAGAACCTCTGGGTACTATAGAAATTGAGGGTATCGTCCACAAATTCGAACCTCGGATACGGGACATCTTACAAGGTCTGAACGAACTTCCGTAAGCAGCATCTTCCATTGATCTATGTGTACCGTACTGGATACGTAGTTCGTTTAGGAACGTTGATCGATGATACATATTCAGAATTTATGATGAGAGCGAAATAGCACGTGATACAGAAAAGTAGAATGAGATGGAGGGATGGGAATAGAAATATGCCTTGGTATTTTATCTTGGAGATTCGCAAATAGCATTTCAGGAAGTAGGTGGGTGTAAAAATTGCCAGTAATTACGTTTCGTAATGTATATGGATGGGTCCATTATCCATATTTTGCAATATTTGGGCTTTGATAATACCTGGACCCACTGGACTGTGAAATATGAATACAAGGGCGTTAGATTTGGGGGAGGGGGATAATCTGTATAGTTCGTTCAGCGTTCGATTGTGATTGGTACATTCATGAGGAATAATTCAGTTAATCATCTTGTATTTCAATTTACAGTATCGTGAAAACGTCAGCAATACACACAGAAATTGACAGGCTTACTGGTCTTGGACAGCTTTCCTTGGCTTGTAATTTTGAGGTAATTATTCTAAGACTATTATCACCCATTAACAATTTAGCACCGTCATCAAATTCCCAGACTACAATTCTGCACGCAAATGTTGGATTCCGTGAAATAGGAATAATTTGGTTTGGATAAGATACTTTATTTTTCGTCGGTTTTACAAACATAAAACATTAGCTCACCAGGAGCTATTATCACCGACATAAATGACTTGTAAAATCAAATATAACCAGGAAAATGCATCTAAAATAAGCTACATAAATCTAATCTATAAATGTATATACAATAATATACATCATTTAAAACACGAGATGATATTAAAAGTTAGATTTGAGGTCCCTCTAGTAAAACATACGAACCTATGAAAAAGCATTTAAAAATACGCTACACAAGTCTAATCTATAAATTTATATAGATTGAGTTAGTTCTGTGTTTACCAATTAACTTACTATAATTTTGGTAACCCTCTGTTTGTTTGATCTCTCCACATAACTACTTACTTTGGTCCAAATGTCAAGAGAGTTCGTCGGGATAGTATTGAGTTCACTGAGGGTATCTGTGGATAAAAAGTCCAACACAGACGGAATTTGATTTTGGTCAGAAGGGCTATGGGTTTGGGTAAACGATTTAAAGCAGAAAACTTCAAGAAAGGTACTTCATTTCATTCTTACCTGTAATATACTGCAAATATTTGTATAGAAATTCTCTATTTTCGCATGCCAAAGACATGCAATATTTTGCACCGATATGGTACGATATAGGCTAAACGTCCAAAGGAGACCAGGACATAAATGTACATATACATACTGTAAAATGAGTGAGTCTATCTGACGTCATCGAATTGTGCTTAGCGCAGTATTGAAAATGGGTTCCAGAATGGTTTAGCAAAAAGAGATATTAAACATCCACTGGTGGCTGCGAATATGAACTTTGGTCGAATAGTAAGGCCACATTTTTGTTCAAGCGGTTTTGAATCCCATTCTTTGTCAGGATAGCGGTGAGTTCACTGTAAATGAAAAAAAAATAAAAAAAATAAAAACGGCATCAAATGCTGATTGAGAACTGTTAAAATGACGAGTAATTGAGCTTCGATATATTTTGGAATAGACATAATAAATGTATTCACTTTGTCTTTTCCAGGCTTCCGGGACACATTTATGACAGCAGACGGAGAGGGAAGAACGTACAGACTTAATATATATTTGAAACCAAATGAAATTAATTGGTAATAAACTATCATGTAGCCAAATCTATCATCCCAGTTATTGGATTGTGTTGAAGATTATATACAGTATTAGATGTCTCTATAGATCTGCCCTGCTCTAGCAAAAAAGCCTGGTGTGATATTCTTTTTTACCTTTTATTGTATATCTGATCGGATTTTGATGCCAAGTGTCATGTGAATAAGGCCATTTGAATGAGAATGCGAATAATTTTGATGGCAGATGTTTGACTACTGAGTGTCGGATCTGAAGTGTATATTAAAATATCGACTATACAACATTAATATGCACCGTGGCGACCAGTGACTGTCGTGCTTTTACGACATGATACAGGAAATCATAATGTTGTGTTTTATACGCCTCCCGTCGTTAGACGACGTCGTAATCGATAGGGAGTTATGTAGGTCCTGTTTACACATGAGTTACTATCCGTGTGATTTTAGGCTATGGATTGGTATCAAACATCGGAAACGAGAAATTCTCATTTTGCGGTAAAACGGTCAAACATCAAGGCTGCTGTGGCCAAAATACCAGGACATCTTATGTGTTCATAACATAACTCATTTCCAAGGCTTTCGCCTATGTTGAAATTTAAGGCTTCAAAGAAGAAATTTTAAGGTAACTGTCAACCAAAACCCAGGGAATCATTGAAGATCATTTTGTCTGTTGGATAAATCAAGCTCAGAGGTATGGCTTGTGATCAGTATTCAGGTATATTACAAATTCATGGCAATGACGAAGACTAATGCTTTTCATGGTTGTCTGTCTAACTATTCCCTTATCGAAATTAAATGCTAGGTAATTGCTGGGAGAGTGCTGGGCATGCTGGGATTTTTGTGGGTTATGCTGGGATTTTGCTGGTTTCGAATCTGAATTGCTCAAAATATGCTGGGTGATGGATTCGGATCTGGTGTAGTTGCTGGGATTGTGGTGGTAAACTGCTGGGATTGCTGTCCATCACTTGCGAATTGATGGGTAAATGGGCAAATGATGGGTAATGATGGATTAATGGTGCCAATGGTGACAAAGTAAATGCTGGGGAAAGTGCTGGATGCCCTTTCAAAGAAACAAAGTCGATGCTGGGATAGTGGTGGAAACCATTTCAACTTAAAAACAAAGTCAATGCAGGGAAAGTGTTGGGCACCCTTTCATAGATATAAAGAAACAAAGTCAATGCTGGAAAAGTGTTGGGCATCCTTTCAGAGATGAACAGAAACAAGTCAATGCTGGGGAAAGGCTGGGCATCGTTTAGAGAAATAAAAAAAATCAAATTCAATGCTGGGATAGAGCTGGGCATCATTTCAGAAAAATAAAGAAACAAAGCCAATGCTGGGGAAGTAATGGACAGCGTTTTAGAGAAAAGAAGAAATAAAGTTAACACTGGGAAAGTGCTGGGCATCCTTTCAGAGAAATGAAGAAACAGAGTAAATGCTGGGAATGTGCTGGGCATCCTTTCAGAGAAGTAAAGAAACAAAGTCATTGTTGGGAAAGTTCTGAGCTTCTTTTCAGAGAAATAAAGAAACAAAATCAATTCAGGGCATCCTTTCAGAGAAACAAGTCCATGCCAGGCACCGGTCCTTTCAAAGAAGCATGCAAAGTCAGTGCTGGGAATTTGCTGCACCAAGAAACCAAAGTTGATGTTCATGGGCAAATGGTATATGGACATACACGTAATCAGTGATAGGAACTAATGATGATAATTAAGGAGATGGGCACCCTCTCAGCGAAACAAAGTTGATTATGGGTGAGGTTGGGCTGATGATGGGCAAATGGTGGGGTTTTCTCAACGATGCATTCCATTGGTTGGAATGAACTGTCCAGTATTTTTTTCAAGTACTGGTGAACATTTTGAATTTATGTTAGTCATCTGCAATTTGAGTTCCACAGATTTCATAATTAAGGGAACGTAGCTGGAATGAAATTTCAAGGATAATTGGAGATAAGACCTTTGTGTACCTGTTTGTGTAAGTATTGATATAGGTTGGCATTGTGGGAAGTTGATGCTGGGTCGACATCAGGCCTTACAGACTAGTCTTTTGTGTTAAATGCCGTCATTTTCATCTGACGACGATACAGCTCACCAATCCCCAGTGTACGAGTTGTCACAGCGACACAGCTCACCAATTACCAATATAGGAGTTGTCAGAGCATTTCCATCATAGCTCTCTAGATTTGTATCTAATACCGCCTATGCCGATGCTAGGGGCCGTGTGGTCATGTCATCCAAGTTGCCACATGAATAGGTACAATAAAAGCGTATCCGAGATAGAACACATATCACGAATCGTTAGATCCTTGGTTTGTGCTTTAGAATAGGTTAACCAGAAGACTATACTGTGAAGTCATGTGACTCCGTCAGTATGTCGGCACCTCTTCCCACTTCCCTTATATGCGTTGTAATTTACAATACAACTTCATTCAGTGGCTGAATTAATGCAGAGATCTAAAGTGATAGTAGCAAAAACAACTACATACAGATACATTTGCCTGGTAATCAGTATGTAACATGAATACATTTGGGGAAAAAACATTGCCCTTGTGGTCCAGGTTGGTCATGAGACAAATCGTTCTTAGAATATAAGTAGTTTGGTTGAATATAAAGTTTGTTGATGTATTTTAGAAACCCATTTTCTCAATCTGTTGTTTAACCCAGCATAATCCCAGGAGTCTCCCAGGACAAGCCCAGCAGTCTACTAAGGTTGAGGCCCAGCACAATCCCAGCAGTCGTTTGGTTGATGATGCCCAGGAAAATCTCACCAGTCTTCTATGGGTGATGGTGCTCAGCACAATCCCAGGATTCTTATCTGGGTGCTGGTTCCCAATGGTGCCCAGCACAATCCCAACAGTCTGCTATATGGTTAATGCCCGGCTCATTCTGCGCTTTTTTGGGGGTTAGTGGTGCTCAGGACAATCCCAGCAGTCTCCCAGCCCGGACCCAGGAGTCTGCTATTGTGCCCAGCACAATCTCGACAGTTGTCTACAATTGATGGTGTCCTGCACAGTGCCAGCCGATTTCTATCACAGGGGTAAATTTGAGGAAGCTAGCATTTAACCCAAGTGACACTTAATAAATGTAGAATCAAAGTAAACTCCAATTTTAAGAACACAGTCCCAACTTTGACATATAATTCCGGTAGATCCTGGTGTTTTACCAAATCCCACCATTTACCCAGCAAAATTGTCCAACATTTTGCCCAGCAAAAACCCAGCATATGCCCAGCAAATCACCCAAACTTGGGCATACCTTACCCACTGGGCAAATGTGAAATCTATTCATTTTAAGAACACAGTCCCAACTTTGACATATAATCCGGTAGATCCTGGTGTTTTACCAAATCCCACCATTTACCCAGCAAATTGTCCAGCATTTTGCCCAGCAAAACCCCAGCATATGCCCAGCAAATCACCCAAACTTGGGCATACCTTACCCACTGGGCAAATGTGAAATCTATTCATTTTGAGAATAGTTGCTAATATTGATGTCCAATTCAGGGCTGGGGAATGTGGTCATAGCTAGGATATGGATTTTGACCAAACCTTAGAGGTGCCTTAACCTGAGAGGGGGGAAAATAGGTTGATTCGAGGTAGAAAGGTCAAGGCCAGAGTCATCGAAATGCAAAGCAAGGCAATGATGTACTTAGAGAAGATAGTTTTATTATACACCAAAAGTATGCATAGATCACCAATTAAACGCACCATTAAAAGGGTTGTTGAAATCGATGCCGTCCTACTGACAGGAATTCATATGACCCCATAGGCAAATACTCTGACGGATTTCTAAAAACATCACAAGAACTAAACGTGATCCATGTGATAATTTGTATCCCGGTCACGCTTTAGGTGTTTATGTGGTAACCTTGAATGACATGACCACACGATCCTTAGCACCTGCTTGAGCGGTTTTGGATGCAAATATTTCATAGCGATGTAATAGCTCTATCAAGTCATCTGGTGGATGAAATTCAGAAAGAATACATGTGAGATCCGACGCCAACCATGCGAGTTACTCTCCACCATGTTTACAAGTCACAAAACCATGATCACAATGATTTGTAGACGACAAGCCTCGGGGACAAACGTCCACCAGCAGAATCTCACCAGAATCAGGCAACAAGTCTTTGCCAAACTTTACTTCATGTCATGGCGTTACGTTTCGTAATTGTGTGTCTTATTCCGTTTAACCTGGGGCTAGGGGCTGTATGAATCCATGTACTTCAAGATCCTCATGGTTTTCGAATGAACAGCTACAATCAAAGTGTGACTAAGATACATCATTCTCTATATAACGACTTCAGATGGATCAAATCATATGGATTTGGAATACTGATCAGCGATACGGATTTTATATGTTTTGGAACATCATAATGTCTTGCCGGCATCACTGGAAACTGTTCTCTCTTGGTGGAAACTAGCTCATTTTTATGTATACTGTGTTACGGTTTTTCAATCTGGTTCTAATACTGTTTACGAATTAGGTCTTTGGATTATGGACGCGGAAAGTCTTTAATGGACGTCGGTTGAATATTTAATGACGGATCAGACGCTTGTATTGTATTGAGTGCAAAGTACCTTTGTCACTTATTTAAGTTTTCCGTTTTTTTGTCATGATCGCTGAAATGTTCTTAGTAGCATAATTTTCTAGTCTACAAAAGTTATCTGAATTATTTTCCCCTTCTCGTACCATTTGACTTTTAATGGCACAATTGACCCTTCTATAATGTCCCATCGTAAAATTTCACATCCGCGTTTTGGCTATGTAAGGTCTCTAAACAACTAGTTTGTTTCTGTGGAGTTGATAGTATCGAGATATTTTTTCCCTCCTTCAATAATTCAGTTTCGATTTCACGTTACCATCTTTCTCTTATTTTCATCTTTGCTACCGATAAAGGGATCATAACGCTCCTGAAAGTAGTTTTTGAGAGCACGAAAAAAAATTGGTATCGCCGGTACTGTCGATATCTCCAATAACGTAACTTTTCTTAATGGTATCGGTTGCACCAGTTTCAATTGATACGCTTCAATCAGTAAGATTAATATATTAGGAATCAGAAATGAGTTGCGTGTTTAATTTCCGGGAGCCAGGGCCCTTTTTGTACGTTAAAATACCAGTTTAGTGAGATAAGAGAGTGGCCAGATCTATACGATATATCAATGTCTTTAGTGTTATCCGACATTGAAAAGTAGTCCAGCCTGCTCTGTTTAATGCCTGTGAAAATCACATCTCTTCTTTTCAGTTTATACTTTCCTGGGTATTTTTTTTTGTCCAGGACCTAGCCCGGAACCAATCATCACATGCTATTATCGAATTTCCACTCGATAGGCCTACTTCATTAAAAGTGAATTGAAAAAATCGGATCATTAATATTCGGCATTTACCGCAATCTTGCTACTCAAGACAACGCTTGCCCCCTAATGCGCCTAATTACATGCACAAAGAATATTCAATGATTTTCTTATTTTGGGCTATCAAATACATTAATAAAAATCAAGAGCACAACTGGCTAAATGAGCCATGTCATTTTGAAATAATCTTTAAAGTCTTTAATGTTTCCATGAATTGCTGATGGTCATTGACCTTGACCTTGACGTTATTCGGATATGGAAATATGATTTGAAACAAGAGATCAATTGATAATATGGACTATGTCATTTGGAATAGGGTGTTTCATGTTTCAATGAGTTGTTGATGGCCAGCGACCTTGATCTTTGCCACCCAACACAACGACTAACCCTAATGTATCGATCTATATTCACCAACATTATTTAATGATTTCCTGATCCACGGTGACTTTGACTGTTTGGCCCAAATAGGTGTAATGTTTGATGAAAATCTCTGCACCTCTCTGAACTGGAGTTATAGCACAATGTTCTCAATAATTTATCGATTTTTCACCTTGACCTTCGACCTCAATTTTTAGCTCATCTGGGCCGAAGGCCCGATGGGCTTATGTCATGGCCCGATTGTCCGTCGTGCGTTGTGCGTCGTCCGTCGTCCGTCGTGCGTCGTGCGTCGTCCGTAAACATCTTCTTCTCTGAAACCGCTTGGCCGATTAAGCTGAAACTTGGCATGCATGTTTCCCTTAATGAGTACACCAGAATTTGTTCATGCAGTGTCGATACGATTTTGAATATGGCTGCCATGGCGGCCATCTTGAATTTACAAGTGAAATCTTGTCATCATTATTTTTCGGTAACTACTTCATGGATCTTTCTCAAATTTGGTACACCAGTTCCCCTTTGGGTCTGTTTGTACAACATGTGTACTTTAGTCCAATTTGAATATCCAATATGGCTACCAGGCGGCCATCTTGGATTTCCCCATGAAACTTTGTTATCGCGATTTCTCAGGAACTACTGCATGGATGTTTCTCAAATTTGGTACACAGGTTCCCCTTGGGGTCTAGTTGTGCAAGACACCTTTAGTGGTCTGATTCAAAAATCCAATATGGCCACCAGGCAGCCATCTTGGATTTCCCCATGAAACATTATTATTGCGATTTCTCAGGAACTACTGCATGGATCTTTCTCAAATTTGGTATACAGGTTCCCCTTGGGGTCTAGTTGTGCAAGATATCTTTTCTGCTCGGATTCGAAAATCCAATATGGCCACCAGGCAGCCATCTTGGATATCCCTATGAAACTTCGTTATCGTGATTTCTCAGGAAGTACTGCATGGATCTTTCTCAAATTTGGTATACAGGTTCCCCTTGGGGTCTAGTTGTGCAAGATACCTTTTGTTATTTGAATGGAAAATCCAATCTTGGATTTCCCCATGAAACTTTGTTATCGCGATTTCTCAGGAACTACTGCATTGATCTTTCTCAAATTTGATACACAGGTTCCCCTTGGGGTCAAGTTGTGCAAGATACCTTTTCTGGTCCGATTCGAAAATCCAATTTGGCCACCATGCGGCCATCTTGAATTTCCCCATGAAATTTTGTTATCGTGAATTCTCAGGAAATTACTGCATGGATCTTTGTTACAGGTTCCCCTTGTGGTACAATTGTGCAAGATACCTTTTTTGGTCCATTTCGAAAATCCAATATGGCCACACCTTGAATTTCCCATGAGACTTTGTTATCATTAAATCTCAGGAAATTACTGCATGGATCATTTAGTGTTCAGGGGGGACAACACAAGTTAGAAACTCATCTATTGCAGTTATTTGGTAAAAATTTCTCACGGCTACTTTCTCCAGTTATAGCCAGATGAGCTACAGTGCCGTGGCACTATCTTTTAATGTGACACACTGTATTCCTCTCATATCTCCACTTACAAAAAATGCGGTTAAATCAATTATTTACTTATTTTTGGCCTACTTCAACCTTGACGTTTAACTTCTTTTCCTAAAATTTACTACTCTGCATCTATATGGCCCTGTAACTATCCTAGCGAAAAGATGGAGAAGTAGAATAGGCATTCCATTGATATCTGCCAACATAGCTGATATAGCCGAACAACCATAAGGGATGAAATATATCATTTCTTACTTCACTGAGATATGGGTACAGTCGGTGAGACAATGAGGTCACGAATGGCGATCAGAAACCCGAATAATAACACGCCTGGTCTTCACTATTGCAGACCCTCTTTCTGTCTTAATACGGCTTTGCTAGACGAACCATGAATATAGATGATGCGTTATGGGCGTTGCAGTCATGGTAAAATATCAAGATAAGAGATAAGCACAAAATGTGTCTCCGAACGCATGTGACAATATTTTTGCCTCCCAGATATTGTGACTGTCATACCATGGTCAACGCGTATAAATGGGCTGCAATAAGTTTCATAGGGCTGTCATGTTGAAGAACCCTACAAAACAGTTGTCTGTTTTTGAGATTTTTAGCTCAAAATGTAATGTTTTCGCATACAGTTTATCAGTTGATAACGATTTCTTTCGCCTTTCTGCTCACGGAAACTTCGCTCCTTATTGGCGTTGACGTTGCGAGGTCTAGATTAACGATTGAAAAATGAACTGGCGAGCTGACTTTCGATACTGGGAGACATTTGGCGGAGTCATTTGCCGGCGTTCTGTGGACGATTTGGGCGACATCCGTCCACAAATAATGGTACATGATTTGCTGGCAACACCAGAGGAGACGTTCAGCCACTTGACTTCGATATGATGGTATTAGCAGTTGAGTGCATGCTGCCTCAACTTCTTGGTACATTCAGTCAAAAAGTTGGTACTCTCTTTGATTTGGAACACATGGTGATGTCAGTTGACTAATCCATTTCACATCACCACGGCCCATTGGCGACCCAGTCATTGAAAATTGCCCACTCAACGCACTCAAGATACTTGTAAGGGTTCCCGCGCAGAAAATTACTCAAGTGAAATGTTCCATGGATGTATACTAGCGCGAACAGTTGAGAGGGTTGACATAAACATGGGCACATGGTCTTGACTTGAATAAATGGCTTGAATCCTTTGACCCTTTCGTTCCCTGGATGTACTTCATTTAAACACGCATCAACACCTACACACACACGCATACACTCAGACGCGTAATGTGAGGACCAGCCTATTGAAAAGGGTATAATTGTGCAACATTGTAACGATCATTGAACAATGATTTTGCAACATTGCAAAGATCGTCAATACATTGTTGAGCGCTCGGTACAATGTTGCACATTAACCCACTTGAAAATGCGTTTCCAGTGAAAAACCCCAAAACATTAGGAACATCGTTTTGCTATAGAGAATTGACAAAACTTTCTCTTATAAGAGATACATTTCAATACATAAAAAATGTTCCGAGGACCACTTTTTGGACCTCGGAAAGATAGTAATGCGCCTGTGAAATGGAGCATGCGCTTTGGGGAGAATGAGACAGAGGTTAAGGTAACTGTGAACCAAAACCCAGGGAATCATTGAAGATTTTAGGTATATTTCAAATTCATGGCAATGAAGTAGACTATTGCTTTTCATGTTTGTCTGTCTGTTAACTATTCCCTTATCGAAATTAAATGGTAGGTAATTACTGGGATTTTGGTGGGTTGTGCTGGGATTTTGCTGGTTGCGAATCTGAATTGCTGAAAACTTGCTGGGTGATGGATTCGGATCTGGTGTAGTTTCTGGCATTGTGGTGGTAAACTGCTGGGATTGCTGCCCATCATTTGCGGATTGATGGGTAAATAGGCAAATGATGGGTAATGATGGATTAATGGTGGGCTGAACCGATATGAACAAAGTAAATGCTGGGGGAAGTGCTGGATGCCGTTTCAAAGAAACAAAGTCAATGCTGGGATAGTGCTGGGAACCCTTTCAACCTAGAAACAAAGTCAATGCTGGAAAAGTGCTGGGCATCGTTTCAAAGATTAACAGAAACAAAGTTAATGTTGGGAAAATGCACGACACCATTTTAGAGAAACGAAGAAACACAGCTAATGCTTGGAATCTGCTGGGCATCTTTTGAAGAATGATATATCTTTGATATCAAAGCTGGGAAGAGCTGGGCGTCATTTAAAAACAAAAACAAAAAAACAAAACAAAACAAAGTCCATGCCGGCAAAGTTCTGAGCATCCTTTCAGAGAAATACAGAAACAAAGTCAATGCTGGGAATGTGCTGGGCATCCTTTCAGAGAAATAAAGGAACAAAATCAATGCAGTGCATCCTTTGAGCGAAGCAAGTCCATGCTAGGCACCGGTCCTTTCAAAGAAGCATGCAAAGTCAGTGCTGGGAATTTGCTGGGCACCAAGGAAACAAATTGATGCTCATGGGTAAATGGTATATGGGCAGAAACGTAATCAATGTTAGGAAATAATGATGATAATTAAGGTGATGAGCACCCTCTCAGAGGAACGAAGTTGTTTATGGGTTGGGTTGGGGCCATGTATAAATGCCATCAGGAAAGTGCTAGGCAGTTGCTGAGTACATTTTTATGTTGGGATATTGATGGACTGATGATGGGTAAATGGTGGGATTTATTTACGTTACAATGATGCATTTCATTGGTTGGATTGAACTGCTCAGTAGAAAACATTGTATTTTTTCAAGTACTGGTGAACATTTTAAATTTGTGTTAGTCATCTGCAATTTGAGTTCCACAGATTTCATATTACAGGAACATTTTAACAGTATGAAATGTCAAGAATAATTGGAGAGAATATCTTTTGTGTATCTCTACAGTACAACTTCATTCAGTGGCTGAATTAATGCGGAGATCTAAAGGAATAGCAACGAGAACAACAACATACAAATACACTTGCCTGATACTCAATTACTAACATGAATACATCTGGGGAAAAACATTGCCCTTGTTGTCCAAGTTGGTCATGGGTCAAATCGTTCTTAGAATATAAATAATTCGGTGGAATATAAAGTTTGTTGATGTATTTCAGAAACCCATTTTCCCAATCTGTTTTTTTAACCCAGCATAATCCCAGGAGTCTCCCAGGACAATCCCAGCAGTCTACTAGGGTTGAGGCCCAGCACAATCCCAGCAGTATTTTGGTTGATGGTTCCCAGGAAAATCCCACCAGTCTTGTCTGGGTGATGGTGCTCAGCACAATCCCAGCAGTCTGCTATATGGTTAATGCAAAACTCATTCTGTGTGTTTTGGGTTAGTGATGCTCAGGACAATTCCAGCAGTCTCCCAGCCCGGTCCCAGGAGTCTGATATTGTGCCCAGCACAATCTCAACAATTGTCTACAGTTGATGGTGTCCAGCACAATCCCAGCCGATTTCTATCACAGGAGTTATTTTGGGGAAGCTAGCATTTAACCAGAGTGACACTTAATAAATGTAGAATCAAAGTAAACTCTAACTTTAAGAACACAGTCTCAACTTTAACATATAATCCCGGTAAATCCTGGTGTTTTGCCAAATCCCACCATTTACCCAGCAAAATTGCCCAGCATTTTGCCCAGCAAAAACCCAACATATGCACAGCAAGTCACCCAAACTTGGGCATACCTTACCCACGGGGCAAATGTGAAATCTTTTCATTTTGAGAATAGTTGCTATTATTGATGTCCAGGTCAGGGCTGGAGAATGTGGTCATAGCTAGGATATGGATTTTGACCAAACCTTAGAGGTGCCTTAACCTGAGAGGAAAAAAATAGATTGATTGAAGATAAAAAGGTCAAGTCCAGAGTCACCGAAATGCCAAACAAGGCAATGATGTACTGAGAGAAGGTAGTTTTGTTACACACCAAAAGTAAGCATAGATCACAAATTAAACGCAACATTAAAAGGGTTGTTGAAATCGATGCCGTCGTACTGACAGGAAGTCATATGACCTGATAGGCAAATACTCTGACGGATTTCTAAAAACATCACAAGAACTAAAATTGATCCATGTGAAGATTTGTATCCCGGTCACGCTTTAGGTGTGTATGTGGTAAGCTTGAATGACATGACCCCACGATCCCTAGCACCTGCTTGAGCGGCTTTAGATACAAATATTTCATAGCGATGTAATAGCTCTATCAAGTCATCTGGTGGATGAAATTCAGAAAGAATACATGTGAGATCCGACGCCAACCATGCGATTTACTCTCCACCATGTTTACAAGTCACAAAACCATGATCACAATGATTTGTAGACGACAAGCCTCGGGGACAAACGTCCACCAGCAGAATCTCACCAGAATCAGGCAACAAGTCTTTGCCAAACTTTACTTCATGTCATGGCGTTACGTTTCGTAATTGTGTGTCTTATTCCGTTTAACCTGGGGCTAGGGGCTGTATGAATCCATATACTTCAACATCCTCATGGCTTTCGAATGAACAGCTACAATCAAAGTGTGACTAAGATATATCATTCTCTATATAACGACTTCATATGGATCAAATCATATGGATACGGATTTTATATGTTTTGGAACATCATGATGTCTTGCCGGCATCACTGGAAACTGTTCTCTCTTGGTGGAAACTAGCTTATTCTTATGTATACTGTGTTACGGTTTTTAAATCTGGTTCTAATACTGTTTACGAATTAGGTCTTTGGATTATGGACGCGGAAAGTCTTTAATGGACGTCGGCTGAATATTGAATGACGGATCAGACGCTTGTATTATATTGAGTGCAAAGTACTTTTGCCACTTATTTAAGTTTTCCGTTTTTTTGTCATGATCGCTGAAATGTTCTTAGTAGTATAATTTTCTAGTCTACAAAAGTTATCTGAATTATTTTCCCCTTCTCGTACCATTTGACTTTTAGTGGCACAATTGACCCTTCTGTAGTGTTCCATCGTAAAGTTTCACATCCGCGTTTTGGCTATCTAAGGCCTCTAAACAACTAGTTTGTTTCTGTGGAGTTGATAGTGTCGAGATATTTTTTCCCACCTTCAGTAATTCAGTTTCGATTTCACGTTACCATCTTTCTCATATTTTCATCTTTGCTACCGATAAAGGGATAATAGTTTTTGGGAGCTCGAAAAAAAATCGGTATCGCCGGTACTGTCGATATCTCCAATAACGTAACTTTTCTTAATGGTATCGGTTGCACCAGTTTCAATTGATACGCTTCAATCAGTAAGCTTAATATATCAGGGAACAGAAATGAGTTGTGTGTTTAATTTCCGGGAGCCAGGGCCCTTTTTGTACGTTCAAAAAACAGTTTAGTGAGATAAGAGAGTGGCCAGATATATACGATATATCAATGTCTTTAGTGTTATCCGACATTAAAAAGTAGTCCAGTCTGCTCTGTTTAATGCCTGTGAAAATCAGTTTTCGCAACGTGAATCGCATTGTTGATGGGTTATGCAAGGGCCATATATCGCAAAGCATTAGTTTGTCTTTATTTTCCAAGAGACATCTCTTCTTTTCAGTTTATACTTTCCTAGATATTTTTTTTGTCCAGGACCTAGCCCGGAACCAATCATCACATGCTATTATCGAATTTCCACTCGATAGGTCTACTTCATTAAAAGTGAATTGAAAAAATCGGATCGTTAATATTCGGTATTTACCGCAATCTTGCTACTCAAGACAACGCTTGCACCTAATGCGCCTAATTACATGCACAAAGAATATTCAATGATTTTCTTATTTTGGGCTATCAAATACATTAATTAAAATCAAGAGCCCAATTGGCTAAATGAGCCATGTCATTTTGAAATAAATCTACGAGTCTTTAATGTTTCCATGAATTGCTGATGGTCATTGACCTTGACCTTTACGTTATTCGGATATGGAAATATGATTTGATTTGATCAATTGATAATATGGACTATGTCATTTGGAATAGAGTGTTTCATGTTTCAATGAGTTGTTGATGGCCAGCGACCTTGATCTTTGCCACCCAACACAACGACTAACCCTAATGTATCGATCTATATTCACCAACATTATTTAATGATTTCCTGATCCACGGTGACTTTGACTGTTTGGCCCAAATAGGTGTAATGTTTGATGAAATTACAAGCGTCTAGTCCGTTATCCATAATTCAGCCGTCGTCCATTAGAGAATATCCGCGTCCATAATCCAAAGACCTATTCCATATTCCATATAACAGTATTAGCACCAAATTCAAAAAGACAATCATAGTATACATAAACATAATTTCTTTGATAGGCATTTAGAAGTCGGCGTATATAACACAAGGCTATTCTATGGATAACAACTTCTTTATTACTGTGGAGCTGACGTTTCGTTGGAGATACTTCCAACTTTTTCAAAGCTAATGAAACTACATAGTACAGATGAGGGTATTTATACAAATGATTAACAGGCAAACAAAGGTCACAAAACAATCATAGTACAATAGGTGCTCCCTGAGCTAGTGATGTCAGGTATATAAAAAATAATCAAACAGTGAGTGTGACTATTGTAATCTAACTAATCTTCTAAGCTGGGTATAGACAATAGGTGATTGCAGATTAAATTCGAGGTAACCGCATTATTAGAGGTGAGAATAATATTAAATCTATTATGTGTGGGGATATACAATTGCTATGGGATAAACATGGATAAATAGCATAATGTGTGAGAAATACATAAAGGATAATGAAAAAAGATTAACGGTCACGGTGATAATCTCCATCTAAGCTGATAAGGCTGTCATAGGCACTCGGTACAAACTGTCCACTGTCTCGGTTGATTGCCGGCTTGTGTCTTTTGATGTGAATGGCTTCCTGTAGTCTTCTCTTTGTTTGGTCAGTCTGGTGGATAGAAAGTTTGTGAATGTTTTGCCAATTTATCTGGTGTCCTGGGTGTTTCGTCAGGTGGTCAGAAATGGCTGATTTTCCGTCTGTTTTGTTGCTGGAGGCCTTATGTTCCTTGATGCGGACGTTGAGGGGTCGCATGGTTTCTCCGATGTAAGTTTCCTGGCAGGAGCAGTCAATTTTGTAGATAATTCCCTTGGGCTGGGGTGGGTCGGTTGGTAGTAGTCGTCCTGTCGCGTTAAGGTGGTTTTTAAGGGATCTGCTGCTGGTGAATACTGCATCGATGCTGGTTTGTTCTTTTAGGAGTCGTTTTATGTGGGGACTGGTCTGCCCTATGTATGGAATGGCAATGAATACGGGGCTGAGGTCTCGGGGGATTTGATTTTGTTGTGGCTGGGGTTGGAGTGTCTTGTTGATAGTAATGTCTACCATGGCTTTAGGGTACCTGTTTTGATCGGTGAAGACTGTCTTTAAGTGGGTTATTTCACTGGGCAGGCTTCCTGTTGAACATATGTTTTGCATAAACATAGGCTTGTTTCCTGCAAGACAGAAGCGGTCAACAGCTTTCAATGATGCCGGCAAGACATCATGATGTTCCAAAAATATTAAATCCGTATCGCTGATCAGTATTCTTAACCCATAATATTCGTTGTAAGGTCGTCATCTAAAGAATGATGTATCTCAGTCACGCTTTGATTGTGACTGTTCATATGAGTATCATGAGGATCTTGAAGTACATGGGTTCATACGGCCCCTAGCCCCGGGTTAAGCGGAATTAGACACAAGTTACGAAACGTAGCGCCATAGATCTTGCACGCTACGTTCGTATTTTGCTATCAGCATGCGATATGTATCGCCAAATTTGAGAAACTTTGAGTGGAGGCGTTTGGTGGAATAGCCCTGTTTTGGTGGAAAATCCCTGCACCTCTCTGAACTGGAGTTATAGCACAAGTTCTCAATAATTTATCGATTTTTCACCTTGACCTTCGACCTCAATTTTTAGCTCATCTGGGCCGAAGGCCCAATGGGCTTATGTCATGGCCTGATTGTCCGTCGTGCGTCGTCCGTCGTCCGTCGTGCGTCGTGCGTCGTCCGTAAACATCTTCTTCTCTGAAACCGCTTTGCCGATTAAACTGAAACTTGGCATGCATGTTTCCCCTAATGAGTACACCAGAATATGTTCATGCAGTGTCGATACGATTTTAAATATGGTTGCCATGGCGGCCATCTTGAATTTACCAGTGAAATCTTGTCATCATTATTTTTCGGTAACTACTTCATGGATCTTTCTCAAATTTGGTACACCAGTTCCCCTTTGGGTCTATTTGTACAACATGTGTACTTTAGTCCAATTTGAATATCCAATATGGCTACCAGGCGGCCATCTTGGATTTCCCTATGAAACTTTGTTATCGCGATTTCTCAGGAACTACTGCATGGATCTTTCTCAAATTTGGTACACAGGTTCCCCTTGGGGTCTAGTTGTGCAAGATACCTTTAGTGGTCGGATTCAAAAATCCAATATGGCCACCAGGCAGCCATCTTGGATTTCCCCATGAAACATTATTATTGCGATTTCTCAGGAACTACTGCATGGATCTTTCTCAAATTTGGTACACAGGTTCACCTTGGTGTCTAGTTGTGCAATATACCTTTTCTGCTCGGATTCGAAAATCCAATATGGCCACCAGGAAGCCATCTTGGATTTCCCTATGAAACTCCGTTATCGTGATTTCTCAGGAAGTACTGCATGGATCTTTCTCAAATTTGGTATACAGGTTCCCCTTGGGGTCTAGTTGTGCAAGATACCTTTTGTTATTTGATTCGAAAATCCAATCTTGGATTTCCCCATGAAACTTTGTTATCGCGATTTCTCAGGAACTACTGCATTGATCTTTCTCAAATTTGATACACGAGTTGTGCAAGATACCTTTTTTGGTCCGATTCGAAAATTCAATATGGCCACCAGGCGGCCATCTTGAATTTCCCCATGAAATTTTGTTATCGTGAATTCTCAGGAAATTACTGCATGGATCTTTGTCACAGGTTCCCCTTGTGGTCCAGTTGTGCAAGATACCTTTTTTGGTCCATTTCGAAATATGGCCACATCTTGAATTTCCCATGAAACTTTGTTATCATTAAATCCCAGGAAATTTCTGCATGGATCATTTAGTGTTCAGGGGGGACAACACAAGTTAGAAACTCATCTATTGCAGTTCTTTGGTAAAAATTTCTCACGGCGACTTTCTCCAGTTATAGCCAGATGAGCTACAGTGCCGTGGCACTATCTTTTAATGTGATACAGTGTATTCCTCTCATATCTCCACTTACAAAAAATGCGGTTATCTATTATTTACTTATTTTTGGCCTACTTCAACCTTGACGTTTAACTTCTTTTCCTAAAATTTACTACTCTGCATCTATATGGCCCTGTAACTATCCTAGCGAAAAGATGGAGAAGTAGAATAGGCATTCCATTGATATCTGCCAACATAGCTGATATAGCCGAACAACCATAAGGGATGAAATATATCATTTCTTACTTCACTGAGATATGGGTACAGTCGGTGAGACAATGAGGTCACGAATGGCGACAAGAAACCCGAATAATAACACGCCTGGTCTTCACTATTGCAGATCCTCTTTCTGTCTTGATATGGCGTTGCTAGTCGAACCATGAATATAGATGATGCGTTATGGGCGTTGCAGTCATGGTAAAATATCAAGATAAGAGATAAGCACAAAATGTGTCTCCGAACGCATGTGACAATATTTTTGCCTCCCAGATATTGTGACTGTCATACCACGGTCAACGCGTATAAATGGGCTGCAATAAGTTTCACAGGGCTGTCATGTTGAAGTTACAACACATATAAGGGAAGTGGGAAGAGGTGTCGACATACTGACTGCGTCACATGACTTCACAGAATAGTCTTCTGGTTAAGCTATTCTAAAACACATACCAAGAATCTAACGATTCGTGATATGTGTTGTATCTCAGGTACGCTTTTATTGTACCTGTTCATGTGGCAACTTGGATGATATGACCACACGGCCCCTAGCACAGGCATAAGCGGAATTAGATACAAATCTAGAGAGCTATGATGGAAATGCTCTGACAACTCGTATACTGGTAATTGGTGAGCTGTTTCGCTGTGACAACTCGTACATTGGAGATTGGTGAGCTGTATCGTCGTCAGATGTAAATGACGACACTTAACACAAAAGACTAGTCTGTAAGGTCCGATGTCGACCCAGCATCAACTTCCCACAAATGCCAACATATATCAAAGACCAAAAGGTCTGTACAGGGGGCGGGCCTCGGGGACGGAACGTCCACCAGCAGAATCTCGCCATATACAGGTAAAAATTACAACACATATAAGGGAAGTGGGAAGAGGTGCCGACATACTGACTGCGTCACCGTACAAAACAATTGTGTGTTTTTGAGATTTTTAGCTCAAAATGTAATGTTTTCGCATACAGTTTATCAGTTGATAACGATTCCTTTCGCCTTTCTGCTTACGGAAACTTCGCTCCTTATTAGCGTTGACGTTGCGAGGTCTAGATTAACGATTGAAGAATGAACTGGCGAGCTGCCTTTCGATACTGGGAGACATTTGCCGGAGTCATTTGCCGGCGTTCTTTGGACAATTTGGGCGACATCGGTCCACAAATAATGGTACATGATTTGCTGGCAACACCAGAGGAGACGTTCGATATGATGGTATTAGCAGTTGAGTGCATGCTGCCTCAACTTCTTGGTACATTCAGTCAAAAAGTTGGTACTCTCTTTGATTTGGAACACATGGTGATGTCAGTTGACTAATCCATTTCACATCACCACGGCCCATTGGCGACCCAGTCATTGAAAATTGCCCACTCAACGCACAAGATACTTGTGAGGGTTCCCGCGCAGAAAATTACTCAAGTGAAGTGGTCTTGACTTGAATAAATGGCTTGAATCCTTCGTTCCCTGGACCCTTTCGTTCCCTGGATGCACTTCATTTAAACACGCATAAACACCTACACACACACGCATACACTCAGACGCGTAATGTGAGGACCAGCCTATTGAAAAGGGTATAATTGTGCAACATTGTAACGATCGTTCAACAATGTTTTTGCAACATTGCAACGATCGTCAATACATTGTTGAGCGCTCGTTACAATGTTGCATATTAACCCACTTGAAAATGCGTTTCCAGTGAAAAAACCCAAAACATTAGGAACATCGTTTCCTATAGAGAATTGACAAAACTTTCTCTTATAAGAGATACATTTCAATACATAAAAAATGTTCCGAGGACCACTTTTTAGACCTCGGAAAGATAGTAAGAATTCATGCTTTGGTCTTCATATTACGGTTTATGCGTGCACAGGTGTGACAAAGTTTTCAAACGGGGACGTCCGCACAGACCCCTCTAAATGGGGACTTCTTTATAATTGGTTTCCCAGGGCTAGTATTTCAATGCTGAATAGGGAAAACCCCCCTGAAAATTTCAGCGACTGAGCCTTACCTTAAACCGGGAACGTCACACGTGTGACTTGGCGACTTTTGGTCCGCACTCGGGCATTGAAACGGGGAGTTGTTCGCACACAAACGAGTGTATCGTTGAGTCAACATAATAACGTTGAAGCTGTAATTTGCATAGGAAATAGACTCGTGGGAAAGAAAATCGGTAGGGAATAACATATTCAACATAAAATCAACCGGGTGTCTCCGATTGTATGGTGTGTTTAACACTGACTGTCCCCGTTTGACACGTTTGGAACACACACATAAATTACAAGCGTCTGGCCCGTCATTCATAATTCAGCCGTCGTCCATTAGAGAATATCCGCGTCCATAATCCAAAGACCTATTCCATATTCCATATAACAGTATTAGCACCAAATTTAAAAAGACAATCATAGTATACATAAACATAGGCTTGTTTCCTGCAAGAGAGAAGCGGTCAACAGTTTTCAATGATGCCGGCAAGACATCATGATGTTCCAAAAATATCAAATCCGTATCGCTGATCAGTATTCTTAATCCATAATATTCGTTGTAAAGTCGTCATCTAAAGAAATATGTATCTCAGTCACGCTTTGATTGTGACTGTTCATATGAGTACCATGAGGATCATGACGTACATGGGTTCATACGGCCCCTAGCCCCGGGTTAAGCGGAATTAGACACAAGTTACGAAACGTAACGCCATAGATCTTGCACTCTACGCTCGCATTTTGCTATCAGCATGCGATATGTATCGCCAAATTTGAGAAACTTTGAGTGGAGGCGCTTGGTGGTGCAGCCCTTTATAAGTTTCTGCAACAATGTTTTGTGACGTTGATTAAAATCGTCACATTTAATACAGTATCTAGCAAATGCTACTAGGCGTGATATGTATACGCCATATGCAGGTCCCACTGGAATATTACTGTCCAGAAAGGGATAGTTTACGATGTCGAAATTGTAATCATCTCTTTTGTCATACAGTCGACGAGAGAGAAGGCCCGCTTCATTTTTATAGAGATATAGGTCCAAATACGATATACCTGTAGCGTTATCTATAGTTTCGTTCAAATCCAGTGAAGGTGGATATATATCCTTCACTGCGTCATTTATATAGCGATTATCCACAGCGAGAAGATCGTCTATATAGCGTTTGGTGAATGAGAAGGAACGGGCTTTGAATGGATCGGTTTTTGAAAGCATCTGCATATAGTCATATTCATAAGAGAACAGATATAGGTCAGCCAATAGGGTGCACAATTAGTACCCATTGGAATACCTATATGCTGTTGATATATTGTGTTGCCAAATTTCACATAGATAATTTTAATGAGAAATTCAAGCAACTCTATAAACAAAGAAACATCCCATGAATGATATCTCTTGTATGTAGTAGGGCTAAAGAATGCTTTATGGCTTCCGACATTAATATATCTACGATCAGTTTTCTTGAACACAGATACTATTAATGAACTTAGACGGTCAATAAGGTCCTGATGAGGGATTGTGGTATAGAGAGTCGAGAAATCCCATGTGGATACATGTCTATACGGTATGTGACCTTTAGCATCAAGTTCTTCCGTAAGACATTTTGAGTTTTTCAATATCCACATACATTCAACGCCAGAGTTTTTAGAAATAGTGGCGCAATACCTTTCCCAAAATGCTTTTACTTCCTGAAGGGCCCTCGTCAACAGGGTTGGTGGTGCAGCTTCTTGAACCAGCTATGAATCTAGCTTTGTATGATGATTTATGCATTTTGGGAGTCCAGTATACATTTGGTATATCGTTATGTTTGGTTGGAAGACAAATACCTCTTTCCTTGAGAAACGTTTTGTGATTGTTAAATAAATCTTCCAGAGTTAAATGCAGTTTGAGAGTAAGTAGACGTATTTGATGACAATATGTTTACACTCAATTCTTTAACCAGCACCTGGTAATAGTAATATTTACATATGAATATTATATTATTTGGAGCTTTGTCCGGGACTATGACGAATTTACTCTGGAGATTTGCTAGAACTTCTTGCGAATTGGGGCTTCTCAGTACTTGTTTTGCTTGGGGAAGGGTACTTCTGTCAATATGGCGGATTGTTTCAACGACTTTGCTCTTGGTGAGGTCCAGCCAATCATCGAGTACTGTAGGCTCAACTTTTTCTCGCTTAGACCAATCAATAACGTACTGTTCCAATGCAGACAGGACTATCTTCTGGTCGGCCTTCAGATTTATATTTCTCGGCTCTCTATATTTAGGTCCCTTCATCAGGAGTAATCTTAGGTCCTTATCACTCACCAGATCAAGGTCACCAGTCACAACATGTTTGCATGGTGTATAGATATAGTTCGACGATTCACAATCACAAATATAGCCCCCCGACGTGTATAGGTTCCAGTCAAACTTCTTGACAGCATTAGAGTAATTGAATATTTTGGTGGCTATAGATTTAGTATACTTATATGAAATGCAAGGAGGTTCTGTGAACTTAAAATAGTTTGGTAGAGTATTGCGTACCTCTGGATCATTCAGGATTCGAGGTAAATTAATAATGTCCAGCCCTTTATCTAAGTAGTTGAGTTCCGATCTTGGGATGTTTTGATTATGTTCACTGGACGATACAACCGAAAATACGCTATATCTTGACATACTTTAGAGATTTTGGGCGGTATTATATTTCCTGAGGACGCAGATGGTTTTATATCTCTGGCTATATGATTTAAAGCTCTCAGAGGTAACGCATACAGAACTGTACGTCAGCTATGTGTACTATTGGGTGTGTTAGTTAAACCTACTAAGTAATTTAAAGTGATATGATCGTGAATCATCGCGCTGTTAAACTTTCTCCAACCATGGCTGCGATGTCTCCGTTGACTGGATATATTTGAACGGCGGTTTGTAACATTGCCGAACCCACTGACATTATCATTTAAACCATACGGAAACACTCACCCAAGTTCTAGCATCCAGAATAGTTCCCGCTCTCGGATTTTTCTCTCAAATCCAAAGGGGGAATCGGTGATAGATGGATTGACGACGTCTATGATCTGAATACTAAAGTTGTCCCAGCCATGGTCGGGTCCAGAAAAATGCTCACAACCGAAGTGATGAACACTTTTTGTTTTTTTGATGAAAACTTTTTGTCGCGTGACCATTGACCATCTCAAATGCGCATGCCTAACATACACAAAAAGACCACAAAGTTTAACAATATGCTTCGAAGATTCACAAAACTGTCCGAAAATTATCAGAATCGCCAATTAACCCACTAGAATAGTGAAGGTTTTGATGAATAGTCGACGTACCAAACATTCAAGCTGAGTCCGCATAAGTTTGGTTTGCTTCATTGTATAGCTTCATCAGTAGTTGATAAAAATCAGACATCGTGACAAGGAAACAAAGAAACAAACACAGACACTCCTCGATTTCAAATTCAAAGTTTATGAGTTCAGTTCCCAGTGATAATTTTATATGTATATAACAGATATAATTAATCAGCAAATGCAGACAAATAACCAGCCAAGACGTGGTGCTTAATTCTGTATCTTGCTCCGTTAGTAGGGATGTATCAAGCTTACATATATATTAATCTATCTCTTGATAAATACAAATATTACAAGATGACCAAGCTTTAAAATTCGAAACATCGACAGCAATCATCAAGTTGATTCAGTCGTAGTTCCTCCACGACAATGATGAAGGACGATAACAGCCACGTAACATCCACCCTGTAAATTTCAAGCTATAATTTATTTGAGATCATATTGGATTCACGGTTGTTTCAGGCGAGCGGCCAACCCTTATTTTCAAAATGTAATCACCCTAAGTACAGAAAGCTTTAACGTTATTTAATTTTGTTCTTTCTGGTGTAAGGAAGGCATGCATCGGTCGAGGTGGAAACAGCAAAATGAAGAAGCTCATACAAAGCTCCATTGTCTTTACATGAACACACATAATACTCGAGGTCGACATATATTATGCAGTCGCAAGTAGAGAGAGAGAGAGAGAGAGAATTAAGGTTTAACGTCGCATTCAGAAATATTTCAGCTATACAGTGACGAACAAACAAAATTCTAAGGATTCAATTCAACAACTCAGTAAACTATTGCGTAAAAACTGGTACAAACATCTCTCTTAAATAATCTAAAATACAATCTTCTTTTACTCGGCTAAAAAGATCTTCCAGCGTAGCTGCTCGATAAAAAGTATCTCTTACAATCTTAAAATATATGCAGTCTATGAGAATATGTTTCACCGTGAGATCTTCATTGTATGGAATACACCTTGGGACCGGCTCCTATTTTAGTAAATATTCGTGAGTTACTCGTGTATGGCCGATCCTACATCGTCTAATCATGGCCTGATCGAAACGTTTCTGACTGTGCAGATGAGTATAACCAACAGTTTTTTTGAACTCGTGAAGTTTGTTATTATCCATAGTATCCCATAAAGATTGAAACAGCTTTCTTACATAAGCGCAGATAGCTGGTCTGAAAACGCTGTATGGCATTCCAACAGGATCAGCCTCTTTATCCATAGCTGCTATGTATTGCTTCAGTATTGCCTTTGATGTCAACGTGACTAGGCACCCAACAAAACACAATATCTATCTGTTGATCAAATCTAATGCCATATAACTGTAGAATATTCAAGATGGTGGGATGAGTTGAATTTCCACTTTTAGTCGCTTGAAGGCATGATAGTGAATCTGAGAATATGACATATTTTATCCTTCTAGTGGACCCAATGCCTTCTAAAGCTGATAATAGAGCCTTTGCAGTGAATATGGAGCTTTTACCTGGTAGACGATAGGTTTTAGTTTTGGAACTAAAGACAGTAGCACACGCTACTCTCTCACCATCTTTAGAACCATCTGCATAAATAGCCTGATGTCATCTGTATTCTCTCTCAGTAGACCAAATTTGTGTGTATACACGAGCTGACTCGTGTCTGCCTTTTTATATTTCGTCAGTGAAATATCTGCTTCTGGTTTGGCTAACTGCCATGGTGGAGTTGGCAGGAGCTCATTAGGTAAAATTTGACTAACTTTAATAGCACCTGCATCAATGTGTGGTTTCATACGGATTCCAAGAGGTGGAATAATCGAGGGTTTCTCTAGATAGAAATCTGCATACTGAGGGTTGAAAACACATTTATATGCAGGATTTGAGTGGTTCGATCGCAATTTTGTGATATATAGCAGCGATAGTTTAATTCTTCGAAGTTCTAAAGGAAATTCATCTACTTCGACATACGAGCTTTCTTTAGGTGATGTTCTTGCACCGAGGCAAAGTCTTAGTCCTTGATGGAGAATAGGATCTAGCTTTGCTATGTTTGACTTGCTTGCACCATTGTAAACAATAGAACCATAATCGAGTTTGGAACGAACAAGTGATCGATATAAATGGAGAAGAGTTTGCTGATCGCCTCCCCACTTATAGCTGGCTACTACCTACAGCAAATCTAGAGCTTTCGTGCATTTGGCTTTCAAGCAGTTTATATGCGATTTGAATGTTAGTCGTTGGTCAAACAATATGCCTAGGAATTTGACCTCTTTCACCACTTTGATTTCAGTTCAATCTAATGTAAGTACTGGATCTTTGTGCTGGAAATATTTTCTGCGAAAGTGTATACAGTTTGTCTTAGCTCTGGAGAATTTGAAGCCATTTTCTAGACACCATTTCTGAATTCTGTTTAGACAAAGTTGTAATGTTCTCTCAATATTGTGTATACTTTTCCCATTACACGATATGTTGAAGTCGTCTACAAAAAGTGAACCATCAATTGATTTATTCAGAAGTGCAGTCAAGCTGTTGATCTTGATACTAAACAGAGAAGTAGATAAAATACTGCCCTGTGGGACACCGTGGCCTTGATCAAAATGATATGACATAGTTGTACCCAAACTAGTTTGGAATTGTCTATCATTCAAAAAGTTGGAAATGAAAACGGGTAAACGGCCTTTTAATCCAATATTTTGAAGATCTTTCAGAATCCCGTACTTCCATGTAGTATCATAGGCTTTTTCTAAATCAAAAAAGATAGAAACCACATGTTCATTCTTGTCGAAAGCTTTCTTGACATACGAATCTAATCAGACTAAATGATCAATGGTACTACTATTTTTACGGAAACCAGCTTCTTTTCAGTTTCCAGGTACCAAACAAGGCGATCACTTATCATGCGTTCCATTGTTTTGCAGACACAGCTAGTCAGTGAAGTGGGACAATAATTACCAGGGACTGTATGGTCACGGCCAAGTATAACTATGGCATTACGCCATGACGGTGGAAAGTCTCCTCTTGTCCAAAGTCTATTGAATATGCTTAATAGGATTTCTAGGCAGTCGCAAGTAATACGTGGTTGACATAAAATATTCTGTGGAAAGCGAATTGGGAAACCATTTGGATGGATGGACAGCTTCTCGTCTGCGAAATTCTAGCATATGCTTCTTTATAGTTTATTGTATGTTGTATGACATTTGGTATTTATAGTGATATGACTGTACTATCTTTAGGTTATGTAAATGACAATTGCTCATAGATGGCAGCGGCCTACTGAATATAGACTGCATTATCGCGCCTAAAAGCACATTAAATTATTACACATTAATCGAATAACAGACTGAGTAACACATCTGACCAATGACCGCATATGTCGCGTGTTACATCTTAGCGATAACCTATAAGTGTGGTGGGAGAATTGAACGAAATAATCTGACAGCACATGTGATCTAGTATAACGTGCTGTGCGAAGCTTTACTGGAAAACGTGATATGAAGTGCATGAAGGGTCACCAGAAGCTGTTTGTTTGGCTGAAGTTGGGGGCTGTGTATCTAAGGCAACATATTTGATAAGCTCAAGGTTTTCCCGTCATTGGTTATATTTTCAGTCCACAGACCAAAAAACTCCACGAATTGCTCCTTGGGTAAATTGGAAATGGTGACCACGGGTCATGTGAAACCTAAACACTCTTAGCAAGTTCTTTATGGGCATATTTGTCGAAACCACCATTTTCGACATCTGAGATGTTCGTTTCATGCTAAGTTGAAGCATCGGTGCTAATTTACAGCAGTTTCTGAGACACAAAGTACATTTAAATAAAAATCAAAACCACATAATATTGTTTCGGAATAATCTATCTCCTATGCAAAATGGCGGCGAATCAGAGTCAGATAGTTGAGTATTTAATTAAATTTGAGGAATATATCTTCCCTCAAAGTACATATTTAGTCATGAAATATGCAGGACAATGGCATGATGCTTCAAGATGAGGTTAAGGAAAAGAACATATTAATGACTAAACACGAGCAATGGCATTTTCTAATACTTGAAATTATTACAGTAATTGCGTGTTCCTGTCCAATAGATTTTTCGTTTCGAAGATGGTAAACAAGAGTACATGAAGTAGTCGTGAATAAAGGCGTTTTCATCACATTTACTACCAATGGTATCAAAGACTTTCAGGGGGTATGTCACCACCACAAATCAGGCTGTGGTCCAGCCAAGGTATCCCAGTTCAATGACATGTATGTTGTGTGGCGAATTTGACAGTTTAATGTCAAATGAATTCTTGATAATGAGCAAATTCGGAATCAACGCTCGCCTATTTCACTGCGCGTTAGGTGAGAGCTTTGCCGAATAAAGCAGACGCAGTTGCATTTACAACACGAGGTCCCTTTCTAAAGAAGCTCATGTCAGTCAGAAAGTTTTTTCTTTACGCCCGGTTGTTTATTACCCATAGAGTATCGGTCAATCTTTATCAAACAGTATATTTCAAAAGATATTATATCGAACGGGTAAGAAAGCATGACATATCCTTAAAACATCTGACAGGCAAAGCCCTGATGGAGAGAAAGACCAGGCCTCTGTCGGTGCTGGATTAGATCATTCTGAAGCTGAACTTCCTTCACGTCTAACAGGATGGACACGAATACGTTGAGCGGCATAAAATCTCTCACTCCTTCAGACCATATCTCTATCCATTCTATGGCTGTTTCGTCAAGACTCTGTGCATGTTTTCTGAAAATTCTCTCGAGGGTTTCCTGAGGTATACCTGTGTTGTTTTCTGCGACAAATAGGTTGTAACTTTGACGAAATTCCCCTTTGATCACTGCAAAATAGAACAAAAATACCTGAAACTCAAACAGTTGCTCTTTCTTAGATCGAAGAGTTTTTAATGTTAAATGTTTAAAACTGTTACGAATTGCAAAGCCCTATGGCTATTTTACCCCCTTCTGCGTGTATTAAGGTATTCCAAATGTCGCATTTGTACATGTTCATTAAATTAATAGATTTGCTTAGTTAACTTTGAAAGAAATATACGACTGACTAAAGAATTGCTGATTTGAACCGTCCAGGTTTTTCTTTGAAGTTCATCCAAATTTTATCTTATGAAGAAAACACAATGCACGTTCGCTTTCACATCCACGAAATATAATGACTGGATACACATGAAAGAGCCACTCACTTTGTCTTATTCGTTGAGCAGCTTTTAGCTGTTCAAGATGGGTAGTCGAATACTGCTGTCCTCTAGCGTTTGTTCCATCCGCCGAAGAAGTCGAAGGTGGGAGCAACTGTTCGCCGACAGGTGAAGATGCTAAAAGTCTTCTAGTTTCTCCGCCATCATCAACTTCTTCTGTGTCATTAGAACTAGAATCCCCATTCCTCTGTGCAAGAGTTTCAGTATTTTCATTATTCTGGTGGAAAGATCCAATCCTCTTCACATTGCCAGGTTGTCGACTGCCAATCTCTTTTCTTTTGTCAAGTGCTTGGTATGATGATCGATGTCTAGAATCTGGTAGTCCAGTACTGCGTTCTTGCGATCGGCTATCCTTGTTACGTGCATTTTTGAGAGTTCGTTTTCGAACAACTACCTGAAATGGAGTTTCATCCATTGAACAGGGGTTTGGTTCATCTAATTCTTTTTTGTTGGTTCTACGTCTTTTCTTTCTTTTTTGAGATTTTGGTTTCACCGATGGTTCAGTTACCAGTTGCGGTGTATCTGACTGACTTTCCTCTTCGACCGCCGTGACCTGTGTAGAGTCACTTATTACTGTCCCATTGTACACCAACGGTTGTTCATCAGACAATACTTTCCAGTATATATAACTGACTGATACCAATAGAGCAAAACAACATACATTCGACGTTGATGTATCTGAAAAAATAATAGCAGTTGTGGTTCTTAATGGGTTGTTCATATTGACATGACACGTTTTCGTATACACCGATACGGATAAAAACCATGCAGTATTTAAGACATTCTACCAGTTGAAAGGATATTTCTCAAATACATGCAATGAAAGAATGTGAAATAGGGTAGATCTGTCCAAATTAACTAATTACCTGTTAATCAATTTACAAGAGATCGGCATGATGATAGACTCATATCTGATGGCGTGGTCTGACCAGAAATCTCATATACAACGAAACCTATATATACCGACTTAAAGAGAATAAATACCATAAGCGAAGAGCTGTTGTCTCCGAGCCCCCAGATGAAAACAGTTCAGTTTTCTGAGTGTCAGATGTGAACGACGACTCAATGTGGGAAAGAGTAAGTGTTCGTCAAATTCAAGCCTTTATTTTCTATTTTCACGGTGCCACCTGTTTGAGTCCCACCATGTTATATACGCGACCAACAGAGCAGAGCCAACAGCACATAAGACACAACTGGTGATATACAACGGTGGTGAGAACAGAATAATAGAATAATGATTAGATTAACGATACATCTATTCTAAAGAAATGCACGAGACTATATACAAATCTATTCATACCATATAAATCACACATAGACCAGGAATCTGCTGTATTTACAATCGCATATCGTGGGTCCCATCCTATTTGTCTTTCTATTGGATCTTGACAATAGTCTGTCACACCTGTGAACAGACAAAATTGCAACATGATACCATTACCTATACCGTAGTACAGATCTGTGAAGGATAACATTCATATCAGACAATGATTATGATTCGTTGGTAACGTTCTGTTCCGTGTTGGTGAATCCTATATATATATATTGAAGAATACAATTAAATTTGTACTAATCAAACAGTAATGTATTTGCAAAAAAAGAAGTGTTCAATAGTTTACAATGATAGTTTACAACGAACACAAAATGTGGATAGCCGATAACAGAAAAGTAGCACCTTTAAAGACTAATTATTGGACACGAGCTTTCCAAAATTTTGGGAATAACTAGAGTAGACTCAAACAGTTTGAGACTAAGAGTTGGTCTCGAAAGGGGCAATGTTTCTGTTATATTCCTACAACGATGACAGTCGGACCACAAATTATCAGAAATAATAAACAATGAAGCTCCAATAACCAACTGTCATACAGTATTCATATAACAGTGCAATGTGATAAAATTACATCATTCTCGTAAAACCTATTATATTTACCCTTTTTCCTACTTGATCCTAGAGCTTCAGCGAGTGGTATGGCAGATGAAATAATAATGCGTCCATTGTATAATGACAGAGCATTTATTATACGACGACTGATTTCTGTAATGAAAGAATCGATAACATTACGACCAAGTCATTAATAATAATGTAATAGATGACAAAAGAAACAACATTCAAACATGCCGTAGCCGTCAGTTCGAGCTGCGTCGATCATGAATGGCTACTGGGATCTGATATGGTCAAACATCATCCATGAAAAGTATCATCGCCAATGGTCAGTGATCATATTCGAGAGGCATTTTCAGCACAATAAGCTAATGCTAGTTGTTAATGCTAGCTGTTAATGCTATACACGGAGAAAATTCCTACCATGCAAAAATCTACAATAATGCTTGCTTCATTGTTTCGGTGACTTGTATCCTTTCGACGAAACTCACGGGTTTCATTTCTTTTAGATGTATATGATGATTTTTGTTAAATACAAATTTTGGAAGTAAAGATATCACATGAAGGCCTCTGAAACTCAAAAGGGTTGTTTTGGGTTTACCTGAAAGCACATCGCACCTCCTCTAACAGCCAAGACATCATGTTTCGTTTAAACTATTCAGTTATTTGCGGTTACATTGACCTTGGCCTTAGACCTTTTGACCTTAATCCAAAATTAACACTGCAAACAGACAAACAAATTTGGTAAAAATTCATTGCTACTGGAGAGTACGGAAAACAGATACCACCCCCAGACAGACTGACAGACTTCAAAATCAGTATATATTTGGTATGTCTGAGGTATCCTGAAATTTGATCACAATGTATTTCCCCTAAATGACCTTTAACTATGGTGTAGTAGTTCCGCGGAAAGTTTTTTTTCTAATTCTAAACTTCGGTTGTGCAATTAGTGCAAGCAAAAGTTTTCATATCGAATCAGCTTAAAACTATTTCAAAAACATAATGGATTTTTGTCTCCATTTCAGAATAAACAAGAGTCAAAGTTGGTTTTTTATATACACCGCACAATATTAAACAAGATTTTGGAGCGCAATAATTATCTTTCCCAAAATGCCTTGTTTTCCAATTCGCCTTTTGGTCTCGAATCAACAGTCTTTCTTCCCTCTTGATATTTGATAAGGTATACCCTAAGTTAGGAAACAATGCGCTACCTAGGACTGGAGAGATCACATAATTGGAGCTTCTAACACGGAATCAAGATTTGCAACTATTTCCAGATGTTCGGGCTGAGTGACCTTGAACATTTGATCTCTTTTTGGTACTCAACACATCTCCCCTAATATATCAACAAAAGTAGTTTTCAGTGACTTCCTGATTTTGATACCTTGGACGCGGATATGCTCTAATGGACGACGGCTGGATTATGAATGACGGACTAGACGCTTGTAATTTGACCTTGACCTCAATTTTCCCATAATGCATCCATTCACAAAAATGCAACTTTAGATAGAAAACTGTCACAGATATAGATTTTACACGAAAGGATGGACAGTTGGACGGACAGAAATTGCCGTCACATGCTTTTTCGTTTCCTTTATCGTTTATGATAATAAGACTATAAAAACATAACAACTCCTCTGTTCAGTTCAGAAATATTCACCTCTATTTCTACTCAATCCCAAAGATTCTGCTAATGGTAAGACTGACGAACTATATATTTTTTCTTTGCCAGCTGCCAGAGCATTCTTCAGATCTCGAATTATTTCTGCAATAAAAGCAAAATATCATTTAAATGTAGGAAATGGATTTATTTTGAGATACATTCTGCTATTTTCCTGATATGGTATTTAAATCAGGTGAAGAATACACCAGGGTGATAAATATTTACCAAGATTTATTCCAATGTACATGTATCACTATAATAAACTACAAAAGAAACATTGTGGTATGACACAGATCTAAACTTTTACTACTCACAGATATGCCATGTCTGCTTAAGTACGGACATAGTCTATACCCCGACACTGCCCATCTACCACAGAAGAGTTCATCTTTCTCAATGGCAGACAGCGAAGCCAAGCCTAAAAGGCGCCATTATATTGCTATCTGGTAATATTGTAACACATATAAACAAGCGTTTTATGGCGTATAACGGATGTATTATATATAAGCTCTGATTTAAATCAAATATATTTGGGACGAGTACGATTTTATTTTGACAAAACACATCGTTCAATCCCATGGAAGCAAAGAGAGCCACCAAACAACAATATTTATTATTTATGATTAAAATCAGAATATGAGAGACGTCAACGGAACCGTTATCATTACCATTGTAATCGAAGAGTGACCTGGAATTAATTTTGTAGATGATTTTTCTTTCATCAAAGCCCAACACTGACGGGAAGTTAGGCCTCGATCGATACCTCCTTATGTATCCACAGGTCTGACCAGCCATACATGAACGGCGCTCTAAAACATGCAAATAACTCGATCAATACATGCTGCCAGAAAGAAGCCGTCAACAATTTTCAATGATACCAGCAAGTCATCCCGATTTCCCAAATATAAAATCAGTATGGCTGATGATCAGTAGTGTTAATTCATATGATTTTCGTTGTAAAAATCTTTATCTAGAGAATGAGCTACGTTTTTATTGTGGTTGTTTATATGAACACCCTGAGAATTTTGAAGTACATGGGGTTCATACGCTGCAGAATTAGACACAAGTTACAGAACGCAATGCTTAAGTTCTTGCACACTACGCTTGTATCTTGCTATCAGCATGCGATATGTATGGTCAAATCTGATATACTTCGAATGGAGACGCTTGGTGTTATAACCCTGTTTTCCAAGTGTCTGCATCAATGTACCGTGTTCAAGAACAAGGACATTCCCACGCTGATCGCGCAACCAGTGATAATGTTCTATCACTCACTGACTCCTGGGATATTAAGTCTTCCAAAAGATCAGAATTCTCAAGGTGACATGTTGTTTAGCCCAAAAACTATTGTCCTGAGAATATGGTCAAAATATCTCAGTGCTTATGACGTTGGTAGATTGGATTCTGTCGACCACTCTTGTCTCGTCTGGCTAAAAATGTAGCCTAAACCATCACCATGAGGAATCTGACCAAGAAAAGAGAACTAGCAATGGACGAGTGATGTTACTATGTCTCAAATATGACGAATTTGTTCAACGAGACATAACATTATGACGAAAAAACTTGTCAAACATGGTTATACCAGCAAACGCCTCTAGTCTAAGTTTCTCTAATTCTGTGAGAAATATTCGTATTATCCTTATTACTCAGTCACGACAATACAAGCTGGCAAAAATTGAACAATAAGTATGAAAACAAGCTTATAAACCATTGTCAACCCTTACGATTGATCAACTTGTGCGCAATTCACACCCTGTACTTATGAAACGCAGCATACAATGGAGGGAGAAAAATATGCCGGAGCACTGACAAGAAGTCACATGACAAGCGCTTCATTCTTCACATTGTTATCTTTTATCAAAATGATTTCTGCATCTAGGGGACTATCAGTTCACAAGAATTTCTCCGTTCTGCATGCGTGATTTCTATTATAACACCGTATTTTCACTCTGATTAGAACAGCTCTCGTGCATGATCGGACCGAGAATGTACTTTGATGTGTTACGTTATTCAACCATGCTTCGGGGGTTTATTTCCCATAAATTCCGGTCGAGACCGTAACAAATCGAAATTTGCCATTGTCGACACCGAGATTTATCGGAAATAAACCGCCGAAGCATGGTATATCTGTATAATTACACCGCATATTCTTTCTAGATCATTATCGTTATGAAAACCTATTCTAGAGAGACAAAATGAAAAAAATATGTCGGTCGAACCCGCCATCATGTTTGTTTACAATTATGGCGCTTGAGCTGGCCCTCTGGTGGCAAATACTTTTAGGCGCGTGACGTTGATCTGTTCAGGAAAAGGATCTCGTACGTTAAGGTGGACAAACCGCCCCAGATGAGGTACGATTGTAGATGAAAAATGAAAGTTAAAATATGAAATGCTCGTCACGAATAACATAAACTATGATATTTTCTTGAACTTTCTCTGAAATATTGGGAGCATGAGTGCCATGGTTTTTTAACACGAACTCTCCAAAGTGGTAGGTTTGGTTTGCCTATCTGTAAATATATGAAGATAAACTATAACCACAAAAATATTCACACATAATAGTCCTCTTTTGAATACCTAGATGTCCTGCAAACCACGTTTTGGTTATCGTTTATCTTCATGTAAAAAAATGAAACTTTATGGAATATTGTTTTGGTCATTTGTTGTTCAATTTCAGATACGATAATTGGAGCAATGTTGTATGTGCGAGTATGAGCTGGCCGAATGGATAGAGTCCCGAGAAGAGTTCTTATTTTGCTTGATGATCTGCTGGTTCGAATCCCAAAATATTCGTCCAAAATCTTTCAATCGTTTTATGTATTTTTCGACTTTTCACTATAATTGCAATATATATGTGAATATTTGTTTGTAGAAAGAATGAGTGGAAATGGTCTTCATGTCAAGATATAATATTCAACAAATATTGTGATGTTTTCTCATCTCGTGTTTGCTTTGTCCGTGTGATTACAGGGTTAGAGATTTGCACACAACAATATCTGGACTGATTTGATCAACTTAGCATTTAGTCGTATCAAAAGTTGTTACAGAGAGCTCGTTTTATGCGTTGAATTCGTACATACACATATGTCCATGATGAAGATTATTCATTACCCGTTGGGATGTAAGCGATATCAACAATGGTCTTGTCGTTAAATGTTCTGCTTGCCACAGGAGGCCAAAATGAGAAAATTATCTGTTGACCAATCATATAATGAGTCAACAGACAAAATGCAGTTTGCGGTCACAGCGGATCTATTTTAATCCTTGCCGACAACAGTTTACAAGGTGTGACGTCACGCATGTGCAGCTGGTGATCAGCGTAACCGCAGAATGAAACAAATCAAACGATAAAATGAAACTGGTCGTGTAACAGATACTGTGGGTAAGGTGAGCTCAGAGCATATGCATTCGGAACTTTAAATATTGCTGATTACCCTTATTCTCCCCACATGCGCGTGGTTGTCAGTCGAACGCTATATATGATGCTCGTCACCTACCGCACAGAGGGTATAGTAACAGTATATTATTGTACACGCCAAAACAAAACAGCGAAAGTTGTCGTTGATTCTCTTTTAAAAATGAGACTTGCGGACACTTAATTCAGCGAGTGACAAGTAAAATCTATTCATTTAATTTCCGTATTCGACTTGTTATTTATGCAATTAAGGGCATTAAAACAGGAAGGCACGAAGATGTCATGAAAGGGCATCAATTTAATTATAGAGAAAAGGGGTGTACAACCACAAGTAAAATATGCTTGGCCTCACAAACCGCGCTCTCGACGGTCAACCCGAATCTAATTAATTCCACTGGAGTCACGTGATCCGCTGTGAATAGACTGCTCGCCGGGGCCGTTTGTCCATCTTATCGTACGAGGTCCTTTGTATGAAAGGCACTGACAACGAACCAATCAAAACCCTTGTAACTTATACAAGGTGTAATTATTTGTATAATTACATCTTCTATAAGTTACTAGGGTATATTGGCTCTTTGCCAGTGCATTTCATGCCCATTTCCCTGAACAGATCAACGTCACACGCTTAATAGGGGCAGTGGGGAATTTGCCTTCCGTTGCTCCTAGCGACGAGGTATTTGCCTGAAAGTATTTGCCAAATAATCCCGGCGCCGCCTGGAGGCCAGCTCATGCGCCATAATTGAAAAGAAAACATGATGGCGGGTTCGACCGACATATTTTCACCCTAGAATAGGTTTTGATAATGATAATTATCTATCAAGAGTATGCGGTGTAACAATACAGATATACCAAGCTTCGGGGGTGTATTTGCGATAAAACCCGGTCTCGACCATGGCACATTTGTCACGGTCTCAACCGGGATTTATCGCAAATACACCCCCGAAGCGTGATATATCTGTACATAATAAACTTACCAGTTCGTTGGTGATGGACTTTAAGCGGACAAAATAAAATATAGCTACATGTAATAGGTTTAGGCTAAACAATTGAATGAAATTTGTGTACTTGTTTTCCTCGCAGTCGATTTTCTGGCCGAAAAATTCATACTTGTCCTCCCAGCTACAACGGGCTCTGTATTGTTCTCCCACAGATCTGTTTCTGAAAATGAGAACATAGTTAAATGTGAAATTATCTTAATCCAAGCAAATATCGTTAGGACTCCTGGTCGTGGAGGGGGACTTGGTGTCAAAATCTGCTGGGTTTCTGAATAATTTCACCCGAATATTGTCTCTAAAACCTTGGTATCAATTTAATGATAATTTGAACAGAACTGCAATAGTGTTGATCACTTGAACCAGTCCACAGAAAGCAACAGACATAGTCAGACACAAGTTTTTATACATACATCCGCAGATTTATGATAGATTATTTAACGTATGTCCGTGCTATTGTTACTCACGACAGACTGTGCAGTTTTGAAGGTATGCCTTCTCTATCCTAATACAAATGAATCAACGCAATGTGATAGAAATATTAATTAATTAAAATCTCATGATTGATGGCTGGTCATATCGTAATTGTAAAATTGATACATATTCGGCTTCGATCAAAAGTAATTGTTCTACACCGATCACCAAGGTATAGTTTTACTAGGGAAATCTATTGGACCAGAAAGTCTGTGCTTGGTATTTCTTAATGTCCTTGAAGTTCCAACCACGAACCCTATTTGTGAGAAACTATCATTTTTCTATTAAATCATCACCCCGGAGCCCTTCTGTACCCTCACAAGTGTATACTGACATTTATACACAGTTTTGCCCAAGGATTTGCACAAGAGATTATATGTCCTACCTGGAGAACCTGCTGTTTCTGAACTGGTTGATCTTTTCTTTCCATCGATTTCAACAAAAAGATTGACGAATAACAACCAAATAAGTAATCTGGATAGAATACAAAAGCCAACATTAAATATTGTCGTCAATGTTGTATGACAGACTTAAACTGAAATTCATGGTATAAACTTTGTGTTAGACTATTAAACGATCCAGCTAGAATAGGTCTGGTTGGAGACAAAACTCATTTTCAAATAAAAAATTATCGCAAGATCTGAAATCAGGGTTATTCTTAATTCGTGTCATTGATTGGAGAGGTTCTGTATGAAAATAGGACCACATGTTATCCCAGCGTTTGATTTTAGTGGCGTTAATAAATATCAATGTAGAAACCGGAATCGTGTAGGAAAATATATCCAGCCAGTGCAAGCTGGAATTTTTATTTCTAACGGTCCTCCTCTTTGATTGGCAAAATCTTAGCTTCTGCCAGTTGAAGCTGAAATTATGTTAGCCAAGCCTCTTCAGCTATCATCCTCGTAGAATCAAAATTATTAGTGCATTCTAAATTAAAATAGCTCCAAAGGAATGTTGATATATATATTTTATCTAAATACAATTTGTCTAGATATATATCCCCTTTACTTTTTTGCTTTTCTACACAGCCCATATCTAGCTATTGTAGCGGATTTTTCTTTTGTATATAAATATCGCATCTTATTTATCAATAAATAATAGTCTTTCATGAAAAAGTTGTTAAAGTCTCGAAATATTTGGCATGCTTGCTCTATACGTGGCACGGTCAGCATCTATGTCTAAAAGTATTTATTTAAGTTTGGTAATGTTGAACTTGGAAGTTAGAGCTGGCAAACTTGGTCAATTTTCATTATTTACTTTATTTCGAAATTTGTTTTGAAAACAATCATAAAATCCGAGAAAATAAAATCGAGACAGATTTTCAGTTATTATGTTCTATCAGAAAGTATGTTTGAACACGTTGAAGTGACATTTTTTTCCAAATATGATATCTAAAGTAACTAAAATGATTTCCTTGTAATCCAGAATCTATAAGCTATTTCCAAGTATAGAGATTGTTATAGGTCAGCTGTCTCACATTTACTATGTAGCGAGACAAATGTTAGTGACGGTGCAAACTTGCCCAAGAGGGAGATTGGAGCAATTATCTCTAATTTGTTATTTAGCAGTTTAGTTGTATCAGTCTGGTAGATTATGATTTTATCGGTAGAAATTGGAATTCCAATTTCTGCAGATAAAATCTAAGTTAAATGGGAAATCGCATCTTCTTCTAGTAAAACTGTAATATTATTTCTACTAGTAATAAGCAGCTGCATTAGAAGATCTTTTTAGTCGGGTAAAAAATGAAGGTTAGGTTATTTGAGAGAAATCGGTTTATTGTATTTGTTTTAATATATGTACGTGTGTTTGGCGTGTTGTGCTGATTACTTCTGGATTGCTGGATTGTTGACTTGTTTTTGTTGAAAAACTTAGAATTTTGTTTGATCGTCGCTATATAGCTGAAATATTGCTGAACGCGACGTTAAAACTTAATTTTCTCTCTCTCTCTCTGCTTATAGGAAAACCGCTCGTGCATGACGACAGCGCCGGTTTTATATTCTGCTTGTGACGCTATATAGACGATCTTCTCGCTGTGGATACTCGCTATATAAATGACGCAGTGAAGGATATATATCCACCTTCACTGGATTTGAAGGAAACTACAGATAGCCCTACAGGCACATCATATTTAGATCTATATCTCTATAAAAATGAAGCGGGCATTCTCTCTCGTCGACTTTATGACAAAAGAGATGATTACAATTTCGACATCGTAAACTATCCCTTTCTGGACAGTAATATTCCAGTGGGACCTGCATATGGCGTATACATATCTCGCTTAGTAGCATTTGTTAGATCCTGTGTTAAATGTGATGATTTTAATCAACGTCACAAAACATTGTTGCAGAAACTTATAAAACAGGGCTATTCCACCAAGCGCCTCCACTCAAAGTTTCTCAAATTTGGCGATACATATCGCATGCTGATAGCAAAATACGAACGTAGCGTGCAAGATCTATGGCGCTACGTTTCGTAACTTGTGTCTAATTCCGCTTAACCCGGGGCTAGGGGCCGTATGAACCCATGTACTTCAAGATCCTCATGGTACTCATATGAACAGTCACAATCAAAGCGTGACTGAGATACATCTTTTTTAGATGACTCTATAACGAATATTATGGATTAAGAATACTGATCAGCGATACGGATTTGATATTTTTGGAACATCATGATGTCTTGCCGGCATCATTGAAAACTGTTGACCGCTTCTCTCTTGCAGGAAACAAGCCTATGTTTATGTATACTATGATTGTCTTTTTGAATTTGGTGCTAATACTGTTATATGGAATATGGAATAGGTCTTTGGATTATGGACGCGGATATTCTCTAATGGACGACGGCTGGATTATGACTGACGGACTAGACGCTTGTAATATAAATAATGACGAATTAAAATGTCTGGTTTGAAGAGGAAGAGGGAAATCATACCTTAATCGGGTCACACAGTTGAACCATAACGCATTGTGACTTACCGGCTATGCATACATCAGGGATTTTTACCATATCTATTTGATCGAGAGGACTACCTCCCGAGCAGGCCATACTATGTATAATAATGCATTTTTCAAAACTAATTTCAATGCTATCATTGCTATTTTTGAAAGCACGTGACTGAGTCTATACTTGGCTACTCTGCTCGATTAACTTAAAAAGATCGACACGTTTGAGCCAATTGTGTATTCAATTACCTCAAGCCTATATAATAGCCAATGTAATGGCATACAGCAGTAACCAAAATGTTATTCCAAAAACCATAAGAAGGGTTAAATGCCGCTACAATTATATTGTTTTATGGGTCAAGAATGTGCATGAATGTACAAATGCAAATCATTTAACACTACCTGGCGTGGGAGGGGGGGGGGGGGGCACTTTCCGCCCTCCTGTTGGTTTTTTGTTCGTATCTCCGGAACGGCAAAAAATTGAGAGCTGAAACTCCGTGACTTTTCCGATTATCATATTGGGGTCATTTTGAGCCTATTTGGAGCAAAGGATCATGGGTAAATTCAAAATGGCAGCATGTTGATTCAACGCGATTCAATGCATTTTACTGAAACATATGTCCTAGCATCACCAAAAAATACCCCCTGATTTGTCCCGCCTCCCTCCCTTCCCCCATTAACCCTACCAGGCCTTGGGGAGTGGGGGGGGGGCAAATGCCCCCCTACCAAACTTTCTGCGATATCTCTGGAACGTCAAATAATAGAGAGCTGAAACTTCGAAAGTTATAGGGTATCATATTGGGGTCATTTTGAGCCTATTTGCATAACTTCACGAGCAGGGGATCATGGGTAAATTCAAAATGGCGGCCATGTGGGGTACCAGAAAAAGTGATGTTTCCGTCATATTTCTTCAAAAATTTTGCTTTTCTGTACGGAAAAGTGGGTAAAACTTATTTTATTTCATATCAGATTATTATTTGCTAATTTATCATGCAGTTTTTGCGAAGAAAACAGAAAATAATTTTTTTGAAGATTTTGACCGAAAAATCGTCCAAAAATGCTCGTTTTGAAAATGACGTCACAGTGACGTCATCATGGCGGCCATCTTGGATTTGTTTTATATTTTCTTGTAGAGCTTGACCCAAAGATATAGTGTGGTAAGTTTCAACCCTCTAGCCTTAGCGATAGCGAAAATATATAGGGGGGGGCACTTTCCGCCTTTCCCCCCAGGCTTCAATCTTGTTTCTGTCATATCACGACGGTCACTTATTTGCAAGACGAGTATAGCATCATTACAACAATAGACATGAAATAAAATTATATGATCAGGATAGGTTTTAGCGAGAGAGAATGAAGCGATCGACAGTTTTCAATGATACATACTATGCCAGCAGCTATTAACAATTATATGAATATACGATTCCTAAAAGCAGAGCTCTACTATACAAGCAAAAGTGTTACCTTGACATTCTTCAAAAGCCGGCTTCGCTCTCAGTCCCAAACGTATGACTAGGAGAGATAAACTGTGCATATTCTTCTTCAAACTTGGTCGATATGACATCAGCCACTTCCTAGTACTCTCGCGAAGTATGTCAATTATGTATTACTTTGAAGCTAAATAGGGAAACAAATTCCCCTGAACATACCCAGTT
>JAVTVY010035644.1:0-15324 GCA_036873755.1 Hanleya hanleyi | reverse complement strand
AAACTCGGCGTAGCAGATCACATTGACAGTGGTCCCCAGGGCTCGTGCAAAGTGGATTTCCAACCGTAAATTGCCTTGCTTGGCGAGGGCCAGCTGATGGTCGTTCTCTAAGGTGGGGGTCAGATCGAAACAGAACAACGTGTATCCGTTCGCGTAGTTCTCCCGACTGATCATATTCCCTTCATCCTGGTTGATTTGACCGGTGGCTGTAAACAGGCTCTGATAGGCTCGAATGAAATTCCTGCGCCCAAAGTTCGGTGTTAAGGCCGTGGCTGGCACCTGTTGTCCATCCACATGCAGGGCTACAAAATTGATGCCGAAATGTTTAAAGTCAAACGGGTTATCTGGGTAGGCTCCGCTGAAACTGGTATTTTCCACACAGGCCAGGATCAATCGCTTGGGTAGTTCCCCCAGGAACAGGTTTTCTTTGTTGGCGCTCATATTTTCAGCAGGAACAGAGAACACTTTGGTTTGTACACGTCGGATAGGGTACTGGGCTGGTTTTGTTTCCAAGGCTTTCATGTGTCCCAATTGAACGGCTAGATTCGGTTTCACTTTTCGGACATACAGGACTGCGTCTTGGATGACAATCTTATAGTCAGCTGCATGCCCGTGTACGTTAGTGGCCATCAAGGCGAAGGTCGGAGGCGCCCGTATCAGTCGGATTTTAATCTTGTTCAAGAGGTACCGGTCTTGCATGAACATGACTGCGTGTAGTCGACCCATGAGATCCACCGAGGCGCCGTTCGCAGTGAAAGCCTTCCGTTTGTTGTATCCTTCATTGTCCACCGTGTCCATGTGCTCGGCTGTGTCTTGGTAGAATAAAGCGTCTGTCAGTTTAGATTTTTTAGCCTCTCGTCCATGCGACAACAGCGTCTCGATGTAGGCTCGATAGGGGTACGTGTTGGTCGAGTCACTGATGAGTTTGTCGCTGAGAAAAATATCCACCTGTTGAAACATCGAGTGCAGCCACAGATTCGTCGGGCCCACCGTTGCAGCTTGGATGATTCTGGATCCATCTCCATTGACGACCTTGGCTTTCACATACAAGTACGTATGGGCTAAATCCACATAGGCCGTATCCGCATTACTGATGGTGAACTCGATGGGCCCTGTTTCGTTGGTGCTGGAGAGCGGGAGATGCTCCACCCATAATCCTTGTTCGGCACTGGTCTGTGTGGGCGGCACGGTCCACAAATCAAATTCGCTGTTGGTGGAGGGGCAGGACTCTGCGTGGATCAAGGACATGGTTAAGAAAAGATATCCTGGGTCTTCGATGTGCGTCGTCGCTGGGTCGGTCGTCGACTGGTGCGTGGTCTCGGTGGTGCAGGTCTTTTATTCTCTACGGTGCGTTGTGCTTTGGCGACCAAGACGCCTCCTGCTTCTTTGGCCCGCCGTTTCAAGGCTTCTTTGGGTGCCGTACCACCCAAGACATCACCGGCGACTTGCAGTCCACTGCGTACCGCTTGTTTGCCGATTGCTTTCACCCCACGCGTCACCAAGGGCAGGAACGTTTTCACAATGCTGCCGAGTATGTTCCCCAGCCCATGTCCCCGTTGCATGCGTGCACCGCTAAAGACCGGAAAGCCACCCCGGCCTGTTGGGCATAATAGTCCATATAGCTGCGTGCATCGCACTCATAAGGTACTTTCATTATGCAAAGTGGGGAGCACGTGCTTGTCGAAAATGAAGTGTCAGCACCACTTTTCCTCGTTCGAATGCCACCGGTAGTCCCGTGTCGTCTCTTATATCCACCGTCATAGTGTTGATGTCGGTTTGTCGTACGGGCAGGTAGAGCATGTGGGTGAAACTGTGGGTGATTTGATCTCCATACGTCTTTTTAATGGGGACCACCCGTAACAGAGGGGTGTTGATATCTCTCACGATGTGGTTGTCGACTACGTCCGAGTAGACGTAGAGTCCGTACATACCCGACTTCATATCCATCGGGATCTGGCCATGGTCCTCGGATGGACCCGTGTAGGTCGCGTGAGCGAGACCCAGCATTTGCTGTAGGATAGGACTCAGTACGACACCCACGTTGGCGGTGAGGAGGATCTGTGCCTTGCCGTTGTGTGCGTTGTAATCGAAGTCCACGTGATTCTTGAAGGGAAAGGATTTGATGGGTTTTGAAACATTCGTGACCTCCCGTAAAGCCTTATAATGCAACAGTCTTGTCAGCCCCTGCATGAACTCCTTGGGGGTATCGTATTGGCCTTCGGGGAGGGTGAGTCGGGAGTTTTTGCCTTCGTAGGTCACCTCGTACCACACTTCATTGGCTCGCACGTTGTACCACGAGTAAGGGTATTGGATATCCACGAGGCCACATTCCCATCGTCCCGGTAAATGCAACGGTTGCGGTAACTGGGTGACGTACTTGGTCAAGGTGTTGTCAGGAAACACATCCAGCGAACTGTTACTGGGTAGGGTGAGGTAAAACATGGCGACTGAGCTGTCCTGCTGCTATCGAGTCATTCACTAAATCGTCATCGTGATTCCGGGGACCACCTGATTCTGTACGGAGTTCGCCTTTATCATTCCAAGTCATGTTAGGATTCTGTTTCATCCGTTGTAATACCAGGCCAGCTTGTTTCTTGAACGATGCAGGTACACTCACTCTTCAGCACTTCGTCTTCCACCCACTGTGGGGCTGTGGGTGGTACCCCTGGTGATGGCGGCTGTTGGAGCGGTGCTGAGGTCGGCAGTGTGTCACGTGGTAGTGGTGGTGGCGCTGGGGTAGAGAGGGTTTTGTATTGGTCCATGAACGTCATGTACCGTTGAAGCGTCTCACTGTACCGTTGTACTTTCTCACTGTCGCTTAACCCCGGTCTCTGTGAGATCTGTTGCATCTCTCCATCGAGGGTGTTTATGGTCTTCACCGTAGGTGGGACAGGGTAGGGCGATTGGAGGTTTTGAAGGAACCGTGGTTCGACGAGGACCATTCTTTTCGTGTGGTTCATTGTCGGCCGAAGAGTTCACCCAATACTGGAGCCAACACGGAAGCGGCCAACGGTGCTAATATGGCCCCGAGAAAGCCGTCTTTCTGTAACACTTTTTTCTTTTGTGTTTGAGGGACCCGGTTCTGGACTAGGGTTCGGAGACCTATCTTATGCTTGGCCAACATGGTCTTATGACGCAGTCAGTATGTCGGCACCTCTTCCCACTTCCCTTATATGTGTTATAATTCTGAGCCGGAGTCAGTGGAACGTTGCTTTTAACAGGTTGTACCGGATCTCGCACAGACAGCGTACAAGGGTTCGGACCAACTCGGATGGGGCCGTCTTCAATACACGGAGCGTCGGAGCGTGCTTCCGTACTCGCGCAGACTAATGCTAGAACCCACAACTCTGCTCTTTTTATCTACTTCAGAGAACAGAGACAAAGTGAACCATGCTGTGGTATTAATTCTTTTTATTATCCCCATCATCAAACACTCACAGCCCAGCTGGGGGCGCCACTGTGGATGTGTTTACATTATTTTTGCATGTACACGTGGTGGGTCTCTCCGGGAAAGATGCCGGTCCGTAGTCGAAGGTGGTCGGGGGTGGCTTGCTTGAGGTCGAAGAGCATATACCCGTGCTGAGGGGTTGTGGCATCTATGAAGGCTTCTAACGCAAACGGTGTGCGGCCGGGATACATCTGTCTCGCCAGGTGCAGCAGTTGAGTTGTATCTCTCGGGTTTTTTGAAGACCACAAGGTATTGGGCATTTAAGCTGATGTTCCGATGTTCTTTGTTTTTACTAAACAGATTCTGCACAATGTAGATGATGCTGAGCCGTCGATGATGGCTGCCTTTGGTAAAGAGTTGGGTGACCCGTGCATCCGTCTCCGCCATGAGATCATCCAGAACCACCAAGGTGTCGGGTTCCAAATCGGCCAGGTTGGGTAGGCCTTCCACGAACGTGATGTGGGGCATTGCTGCATACGCTGCCTGCCATTCTCCGTAACATCACACGACTCGGGAAATGGGCGGGGTGCTCATGCTGTCGGCGTGTTGATGGAGCTTCCTGACGAAGTGCGTTTTGCCGGAGCCCGTCGGTCCTGCGATGACGCAAGTGAAGGGATGCTGCCACCGAGGGTCCATGGTTCGAGCTGTATGCGCTGTCGTGGTAACACGCTCTTGTAAATTTGGTACGAGTGAACTGGAGTGGTGGTGGTGGGTACAACGTCGGTCGTCGTTGTCTGTTCACTGCGAGTGATGATGGTGGTGGGTACAACGTCGGTCGTCGTTGTCTGTTCAGTGTGAGGGATGAAATCCGGTGGGTTTTCAGACGTAGTGGGTGTTCTTCGTGTAGGTGTGGAGCTTGGTGTGGAGCTCGATGGGGCTTGTACACGGGATGTGGTGGTGACTGGGCTCGATACGGGGTTGACTGGTGCTATCTGTAGACCGGTTTCACTGATGGCTGGTGTCCTCAGTTGGTTAAGTAACGTGCTGACATAGGCTACGTCGTAAAACACACCTCCGTACAACACACTCAGCAGGGTTAGCAGTATCACCACAAAGCCCACTTGCGCTTTGCGCGTTTTGGCGGACGCTGTGTTCAGAGGCAGCTGCTGTTTGTCCATAGCACTGTGGTCGGACGTGGAATGAAGGATGACGGCAGTGGTGTCTGGCTTTATAGTCGTTTCACCTGGTTGGCAGCGACCCAGGAATTGAAGGAACTGGGCCAGCCTTGCCATTTGACGAAATGCCAGCCTTGCCATTTGACGTTCCGTTTTCAAAATCTGCTCCACCCTGTAGTAGTCTTGCTGTGTTTTTACGACAGGCTGTAATTCCGTCTCGTAAAACGTCCCTAGCAACGGTCCCCCTTGAAGATCTTCCAGTTCATAGACTCGCTGCTGTCGGGGTAGGCGCCGTTTAATCAGGAAGTGCTCATCGCTCCAGTTGGGCAAGTAACTTTTCTCAAATTGACCTTTGACTTTGCTGATCCGTACAGGGTCCCCGACCTTGTACACCGCCTTCGTCGTTCGCTGCGATTGCCTGGGGTACAAGCCACGCCGCACTTGGGCTTCATTGCGTTGGGTCACGGTAATGGCTCACGGCGACCAGCAAACACCTCCACGGTGTTCCACGAGGGTGACTTTATCTTTATAGACGTGTAACCCCACCCGGGGAGTAAGGGGAAGGATGGCTCGTAGAACTGGTGACATGGGTGAACCAATGACGATCGTTGAATGACGCACACTGTGTCTGACCCTCGTATTTATAGTCAGGTCCCATTGTCAATGCCACAGCGCCAGGGTCAATAGGGCACAGACCATGACTAGGCCAACCAGCCGTCGCTGATTCCGCGGTGAGCGCTCGTGGTCCATAGCCCGAGCATCAAGGATGGCTGTCATAGTCCAGTAGTGGTGAGTGATGGCACACCTCTCCATCGAGTGCACTCTGTCGAGGACCGCTTCTGTGACCTCGTTCAGGATCTGGCGTCGCCCCTCGTTGTCGTCGCCATCTGAAAACATGGACCGAACCACTGTTCGGTAACCCGTGAGCGAATTAACCACGGTCGCATGCTGTAAAATGCGAGTCGCATGGCTCTGAAACCGTAGGAATGGAGGTGTAGGATCCAGAGAGACGTGTTTTATAGACCATGTCACACATGCGCGCCTAGACGTAGCTCTACGGGTGTAGTCCGCGATACGTACTATTCTGATGCGTTAGTCCAAAAAAGAGAGCAACAACAACAACAACAAAGATTACAGCGCCGGAGGATCCCCTGGAAAATCTTCTCTACGTCTCATGGTATAGCTCCGGTGAGGCAGGCTCAGGCTGGTGAGGCAGGCTCAGGCTGGTCAGGTCAAGCAGGCCAATGAATGCAGCATTGCCCTAAACATTCCCACTAGAAGTACCCGGATGTAGGCGCGCACGTAGGCGAAAGCATTCTACTGCCCGGATGTAGGCGCAGACGGCAGCGGGGCGGGGCGGGGCGGGGCCGGGGAAAACCCGGATGTTGAACATCCGGACCCTACGCCTAAGGGGAACATTGGAACTCTTCCGTGTTCGAAGATAATTTTAGTGAAACCCGGAAGTGACGTGTGTGCGAACAACCCACATCACCACCCAATCACAACCATGGACCCATAGTGGTGGGTCAAACACACCCCCACGCATCCCCCAACATGCCTGCTTTCTATACGACGACCAGACTGCGCATGCGCAGACCATTGAACACGGACGAACCATCAGTCCAGTCGGATGCTGCTTCACGAGAGCTTCAACATAAGACCTCATACGACTCCATCGGACTCATAGTGACCCATGTCGGCGCCAAAAAAATTCCATACACTTTTTCTACTGCGCATGCGCAGAATGACGTCAGTTCCATGTCACACCCAGCCCGTTGGATACTCCCTCACGTATGCTTTACATTGATACCTCACTCGATCCAATCGGCCCAATAGTGGCCCACCTAAACCCCAACACGTCTATTTCTATACTACGGCCAGACTGCGCATGCCCAGACTATTGACAACGAACGACACACTAGCCCAGGCGGATGCTCCCTCACGACAGCTTCACACTGATACCTCACACGACACCATAGGATCATTAGGGGCTCACCTAAACCCTAAAACGTCTATTTCCACACCCTTTTCCCAGAATTCCCTGTCTGCGCATGCGCAGAATATTGACAACGGCCGAGACACTAGTCCAGGCGGATGACCCCTCACATCGGCTTCACATTGATACATCATACAACTCCATCGGCCGATTAGGGACCCCCCTCGATCCCAAAACGTCTATTTTCATACCCTTTGTCTACAGCGCATGCGCAGAATGACGATATTCCAACCCTACACGTACCCCATCGGATGCTCCTTCACGAATGCTTCACATTGATACCTCATACGACTCCATCGGACCATTAAGGGCTCCCCTAGATCCCAAAACGTCTATTCCATACCCTTGGTCTACCGCGCATGCGCAGAATGACCATATTCCAACCCCACACCCATCACATCGGATGCCCCCTCACATATGCTTCACATTGATACCTCATTCGACTCCATCGGACCGGTAGTGACCCACCTAGACCCCAAAACGTCTATTTCCATACCCTTGGTCTACCGCGTATGCGCAGAATGACGATATTTCAACTCCACACCCACCCCATCAGATGCCCCTTTACGAAAGCTTCACATTGATACCTCATACGACCCAATCGGTACACTAGGGACCCCTCTCGCCATCTTTGGGATCTCCGTGACATCTTCGGGCACCTCCGTGTCTCTTCGGTGATCTCCGTGACATCTTCGCAACATTGTAGCGAACGTGCAACAATGTTGCAATTCGGGGAGTCAGGTGCTCGGCACGTGAACTCACTCACGCAGACGACAGACCAGGTGTTCACCGCAACATTGTAGCGAACGTGCAACAATGTTGCAATTCTGGGAGCCAGGTGTTCGGCACGTGACAACCCAAGCAGACGACAGCGAAATTCTGGCGGGAAAACCCCCACAGACTCTTGCGAACGTGCAACAATGTTGCAATTCGGGGAGCCAGGTGTTCGGCACGTGACAACCCCAAGCAGACGACAGCGAAATCCTGGCGGGAAAACTCCCATCGAAAAGACACGGAGGTGAACGACATTGTGGGAAAACCCCACAGACAGGTCAGTACATATCCTATCATGTTCCCAGGTCACGCTCCATTCACCCAGACCGGAAGTGACGTCATACCTACAAAAGCGCCCCCTGGCGGAAAAAGGGGAACCAAGAGTTACCTCCCTGGAAAACGCGGGTCGAAATCCTCGCTCCCTACTACTTGCGTGTGTGTGTGTCATTACTGAATCCTCTTTATTACGATTCCCCTTTTCTTTCGAGTACTAGATTATGAATGTGAACAACAACGGTAATGCATGCATGGTTGCTACCGTCCACTCATGTCCTTAGGCTGTTCATGACCCTATGCTGTCGTGTTTGAGGGGATACACGTATATGGGGCAGGAAAGGGTTATCTTTTAAAGGACTGAACCAACCACCTCGCTGGAGGTCTAATAACACCCCAGCCACCAGTCAGATTTTTGGACCGGATTCGGGGCCTTCGCGCACATCGCCGGAAGTGACATCATATATAGTAAAATAGATATTTACCGAACATTTCGATTACTTTTCAAGTCTGCATAATACCAACGTTGACCTAGCGTTAAAAAGAACTATCTGGAGATCATTTTCCCTGTTTATCTGGACAGAGCATATGAAAAGTAGTTCGCTCAAGTGCAACACTAAAGGAGTTGTTCGGCCGGATTCAAACTGAATCGTGCGTTGGTTGGTTTCCCCTATACGTCATAGCAACGTAGTAAAGGTCAACTTCCGCTATTGGTGGCAGGGATGGTAAATGAGCCTGCGTAACGTAACGTATTGTAATTGCATATTGTTTGAATTTTGTGAAATAATCAGAGCATAGCCATCCGAAACTAAAACAAAAATGAACAACATTTGAAGATATTAATCTGTTTAAAATCATTTCTGAACTTCGTGAATTATTGGTACCAGTGTGATGGATAAAAATATCCTGGTGATTAGTGTCCCTCTGAGTCATATCCTTTTCCATTGCAACCAACGGCGGACACCTCGATGGGTTAGAAGATAGGGGCCGGAAGTATCTTAGCCACCGGACATTCTTAACCTCCACACCGGTGTGACGGAAACGGTGGCCCGGTGCATCCAGTGTCCGGGGGACACCCGCGTCCATTCGCAACTTCTCGGGGATCTCCGGTTTGAGATGTCCCTCGAAGGCCATTGACGCCATATTGGACTAGAGCGTGGTCACGTGTGTTTCGGTCTGTCAGGGAACTGTCAGTGACGTCACGGGAATTATATCTTGCCAATACGTGGCGTGTGTACCATTTAAACTGATGGTTTTCTATTGAAACGTGCTTCGAATGAAAAGAATAAACAGTTTTTAGAATATCTGACGTAAATCAGAGACTCGCATGGAAATATTTGCTGGTCGGGGATTAAGGCTTCCACGAGAGTGATTGGGCTTCGGAGCCGCGTCACATCTGGTGATTCATAGGAAATTCATGTTGTCGTCCCCCGAGCGTAGAATCAGTCCCCTTCGTAGATTTCCGCTCGGGAGTTCCGAATGACCCGCGTCTTGACGTAAGTGTCCCAAGACACTAAGATCTGGATTTAATTGTCCGTCGGGCATTCAGGTCTGGATTTGGATGTCCTGGGACACCGGCTTCCAGGAAACGAAAGTCCTAACCTGGAGCCCAGTGTCCGCCTCGATTACTACTTCCGATGTTCCATCCAGTTTACACGTGAACATGTTTACCAGAGAGTAGTATAGAAAGGGAAGTTACGGCGTTATTGACCTACTTTCGACAGGTGGCACTATTGTGCACTTCCGATCACGTGACCGGAACCGAGAGTGACCTCACAAAGGTCAGCCGAAAGTGACCTGTTGACTTTACCGGTTGTAAGTAGGTCAATAACGCGCTAAGCCCCCCGCTCTGTGTCTCTCCCTCCTACCCAGGAGGTGAGTGAGGACGAAAATGAAATGAAAAAAAAAACAAGATAATTTTAACAGAAAATCTTGAAATGTATGCTAAGAAATAGCCAGGTCACACCTAAGGGCTTTTCCAGTGGGAGGTTGGTCACTACAATGAAGAATACAACATATTGGCGTGCATATGTTACAACAAGTCAATACGGGAAATAACACGTTCTTCTGTTCCCACGAATGCAAGTCGCGATATGTAATTGTTCTATAAAGGTGTGGAAGCTGCCATTCAGTGAGGTAACTAGGCCACCACTTGTGTTCTTTTAACGGCATATTCCGTGGGTCTTCCAAAGACGGGGTGAAATTTGCATGTTTTCTATATATCTTGGACTATTTGATGCAAACAATTCCTTGTTTAACCCTACCAGGCCTGGGGGAGGAACATTTACTCTGCGGTTTAAACGGTGTAAACGTTTCCAAGAGTTTTGTTTGGTTTTCGCTGGAAAAAACCCCCGATAAAGTCATTTATGACGACGTTACTAGAAATGGCAAAAATGTAAAGAAAACATGTGATAAACTAAAATCTGTTTGTAGAAAATAGGCGAAAATCAAGAACATCCCCAATAAATGCAGAAAATGTAAAAAAAAAAAAAAAAAAAAAAAAAAAAATATCTTGGATGGAATAGGCAAATATACCCGGTGTTTGACACGAATACACCATTAGTTTGCGAGCGCCTTAGGTTGAACTACCGGTAATGTATACATATTAACCATATATGAAGTCTACAAAATATATTAGTTGTGGGTCACAAGGACTCACTTCTCTCATTTCTATGTAAATGGGTTATACCAAAAAAGAATAGTATCTCGCTCAAACAATCAAAGATAAAACTCATAATAAATATATTCACTTTCAATGATCAAAACAACGGAATTTTGTTGGCATACTGCTACCTGATAATTCCTTTGAGCAGCTCGACGTATACGGAACGCTTCTCTTGCTGACTTTTCCCGGCTTCGTACTTGTCGATATTGTTGGCCAAATATCGCAGAATATCGGCAGGATCTAAGGATGACATGGGTCTGATTGTGGACAGGAAAATGTGGAGGTCAGCTTTTATACACATCTGGGCAGGTACACAGAAAAGAAAATTCCTTAAAAATTTAAGGAATATACCCGACTGTTACACCAGCGGAATATTCCTCAACATAACTAAGGAATATTTCTTACCATGTTAAGGAATTTCCTTAACATGCTACGGAATATTCGTTATTGAATTTTAAGGAATATTTCGCTGGTGTAATTGTCGGGGAATATTCCTTAAATTTTAAGGAATGTTTTTTGAGTGTACTCAATATAATCCATTAATTTCGCAGATGTGCCATATATGAATGCAGTAATCAGATGCATGTAGATCTCGTGGCAATTTTTATTTTGCATTTATGTTACGTTTGATTTATTTGATTATAACAGTAATAGAGATCTCCGACATGACAATTTCCTCAATATTTACTGATGTCAGAAACGTGATATACATTTTCATTAGATATCTCAATATCTCGTGTTTCTTTCTGATTTCGCAACATTAACAAAATCATATGCGTGCGAAAATTAACACAGCGCGGAAAGAAGGATTCATTGTACTTCCGGGGTGAGAAGATTTTCACCTAAGTGAAAACAGGATTTCGCCTGGGTTAAAACAGGTTTCCACCAGGCTGAAAACGTTTGCGCCCAGGTGAAAACCTTTTCACCTCGGTGAAAACGTTTGCACCTGGGTGGAAACTTTGGAGGAGTGAAAGAACCCCCCCCCACCAAAACTGTAAGAAAAAATATAAACAAAACTAAAATTAATAGCATGTCGTATATGCGCCATCGTAAAGATGTATATTGACCTAAATACATAAAATTATTTTTTTCTAAAAAAAAATATATAAATTTGACAAAGATGCGACGGTATAACTTTAGAAGACGTACTAAAGTTGTACATAAGAAATGCAGAAAATCAAACATTTTCAACTGACCCCGACTAGGATCGAATCCACAATCTTACCTTCTGCTGTACTGTCCACCGTCTATGCCTTTACCCACTGCACCACCGATTTGCTGGCCGAACCTCTGTTCAGTATTTCTAGTCTTTCCTATTCCCTTAGTTTCATATATAGCCTAGGTCAACCGGACTCTGAGGTATGCCGGACTCTGAGGACTTCCATAGCTGTGGAAGCGCCCATAGTCCGTCAGATGCCATGGTCCGGGCCCTATATATATGAGAAGCAGGGGCGGCGGAAGCGGGGGGGCAGAGGCTGCGGCCCCCGTTTGGAGAGGGTGGGGGGCTCAGCCCCCCCAGTTTCAACAAAAGCTGAATGACTTTTTCATGATTTTGGTCCTAATGTGACCCAGATATACAGGCCGGGGTTTTTTCCGCGGCGCTTTGCGCCGCCCTGTAGGCTAGATTTTCACAGAGCGGCGACTTTGCACTGGAGGGGCACGTTGCTGTTTGGTTTACAATGCTCTGATTTGCTCATACTTCTGTTCCGTTCGCAATGACCAATAACTGTTTTAGATGTTAATTTACAAAGAAATTGCATTAGCTTTATTGGACGATTAGCTGATTTATAAAAGTTCAAAATCAAGCTAAAACTTAGTTTCATATTATTTCTTTTTGTGTTCATACTTTTCTCTCCAAACGTGTCAGCGCTCTCCAACCCTCTGCTGAAATGTTAATTTCTTCGAGATCACTGCGTATACATGTAGTTCGAATTTTGGAAAGGAAAAATACTTCTTTTACATTCAAAATTATCAACTCGATTTTTCTTTTAAATGACGAGAAATCACAAAAACAATCTCAAAATGCATGTTTTTCAAATATTGCGTCTACAGCCATCTAGGAGCGCGGAGCTTCCGGGGCCTAGGCGGCCCCTGGACCCTCGCCTAAAGTGCTATGATAGTCGAGCCCCCCCAGTTTTCGGGACCTTCCGCCGCCGCTGAGAAGGGACATTCCTGTCTATATTTCAATGACCCGGACACCAACAATATCAGGACCCTGGTTTCTGCTGATAGGGGGACAACTCTTTCCGAGGGAGGAGGCACCCAGATCCAGATACCATGGTGCCCGGACCCTCATATCTGGCGGACCACGGTTGCTTCCACACCGGTACACACGATCTCAATACTGAACTAATTGATATTGATCTAATCGAAACCCCTCGGCTTTCCCCGAGTGATTGAGACCCATGTGTAGCGTGAATTGGGGAAGAGATAGTTCTACGTGGAATGATAAAGATATACCGGTAGTTGGTTACATTCAGGCATATAGGAAACAGAAATTACTCTGTAAAATATGGGCCGAGGGGAGCCACTTTCGATACTCTCTAAAATAATTAGATTGAAAATTCAATCTATCAGATTGGAATTAGTGACCAATCTATTCGATTGAATATTCCATCTAATAGATTGAAAATTTCAGTCTATTAGATTAAATTTTCAGTCTACAACAGATTCATTTTATCGTTTTCAATCTATTAGATTGATTATTTTCAATCCGATAAAAGATTGGTCACTAATTTCAATCTGATAGATTGAATTTCAATCTAATTATTTTAGAGAGTAAGCGTCTGACTTAGCACTCTGTAAATATGAACCGAGACGAATAAGCTGTACCAAACACGGATCTGCAGATATAACTTGTGCATTCAGCTACAGATAACAAAATTACATCAGGCATATAGGACAGAAATAGAAATTAATAAAGGGGCATAACTCTATAAAATATGGGCCGATGGGAGCCACTTTCGATAGGCGTCTGACTTAGCCCTAGATAAATAAGTGTTGAAAATTTGGTGGTTGTGTCTCAAGCGGTTTTGCCTAAAATGCGGTAACGGACGGACGGACGGACGGACGTACATGGCGACGACAATACCCCGAGGCCAATATGGCCGAGGGGTAAAAAACGGGATAATAGTGAGATCAAATGTACACTAGTAATCACCTATCTCCAAGGTGCATTGTATCAAGTTCTGTAAGAGAGTTATTGTCAATATCATCTCGATATTTGTATTTTTATCATATCTCAGAGAAGCATGTAGACTTTTGATTGGCTGACAGACCTCATGTGTGATGCTGTATTGTCAACTTGCTGGTCGAATATATATCGTATACCCCCGTCGCCAAGGGCAACGAACAGGTGTTCACTAGATTCCATCGTCTGCTAAACAAAATGGCTGAATCAGGCAAACGTTTCGCGTCTCACACGGACGATGAAGTTGTTGAAAAACGGGCTAATATTATTCCCAGCAACACAAAAAAATCGAACAAAGCGTCCGCCAGAACTTTGAAGTATTACCTGAAAGAGAAGGGACAGAGTGAAGAATTCGAAGGATTGTCGGCCGAGAGGTTAGCAGAGGTACTCAGTCATTTTTATTTGCATGCCCGAAAACAAGACGGAGAATTGTACAAAACATCCACTCTCGAAAACTTTCGACATTCTCTGACTCGTTACCTGAAGGCCCCACCGTATTTGAAAACTTTTGATTTGATTAGAAATTCGGAGTTTAATGAAGCCAACGAGTGCTTCAAAACCGCACTTGCAGAGTTGAAGGCATCTGGAAAAGGCGACACCGATCATTATGAGCCCATAAACGAGTCCGATCATTGTAAACTCTACAAGTCTGTTCTCATGTCCCCAAAAACCCCAACTGGGCTTGCAAATAAAGTTCAGTTCGATGTACGTCTGTTCTTCTTTAGAAGGGGAGTGGAGAATATGGAAAAGATGACAAAAAACACATTCATCATCAAGCGGGACCCGAAAACTGGGCAGAGGTATGTGAAAAAAAAGGAGGATGAACTCACAAAAAATCGCCGGGCCCAGCAAAAAGAGGGTGTTACCGGATTCGTGCCTGAAGAAGAAGGTTCCCCGTTCTGTCCTGTTGCTTCATTTGAAAGTTATATCTCCAAACTCCATCCGAAATGTGATCGTTTGTGGCAGTACCCGGTTGATAGTTTCCTCGACGACGATAAAGTTTGGTATTATAACAAACCTATTGGGAAACACCGCTTGGCAGCCTTCATGACCAACCTGGGCACTCGTCTGAAACTTTCTGAACCATACACTAACCACAGTATACGAGCAACCGGCATCACCATCCTTGGTAGAAACAACTATTCAGCATCTCAAATAATGGCTGTCACAGGTCACAGATCTGTCTCGTCACTGTCGGTTTACCAGCGAGTAAGTGATGGCGAGAAACTGCAAATGGGCCACACGGTTGCGTCAGTATAGCCTTTCCTGACACGATGGGTTCAACCCGAAAGACGAATACCGGTACGCATACACTTCCAGTAAATGTTCTTGTCAAACCCCATCCTGCAGAAACTGTGACATCTTCTCAGTACCCTGCACCCACGTCAAATGATGCCACGTCGGCCGTGTTACACACCCAGGATGTACGAGCAGAAGGCCATGTCGACGACTTTGATTTTGATCTTAATCAGCTGTTTTGTGAATTCGACAGCACCGCTGTCCCGCCCACATCGTGTGACATTCCCACAGCTATACTGGTCGCCGCAAATCCCTCAGCGCCAATGTTCAATAACTGCACAATAAATGCAATCAACATGATCGTGCGAAAATGAAGCAAATACCTATACTTCTGCCAAATTGTGCAGGACAGTTTGATTTTCCGATTTTTCTCTCGAACTGTAAATTTAAGTCAGTTCATGTTGGTCCTTCTCCTGTGTGATGTTATAGAAACATGACACAAGTGACACTGTCGAGTGACACGGTGTTGAATTATAGACAGAATGGAAATGTAACAGTTCACACGTGTATTTGAAACTTACATATCCACGCAACAGATGTGAATCCGGAACGGGTCTTTCGATG
>JAVTVY010035643.1:0-13688 GCA_036873755.1 Hanleya hanleyi | reverse complement strand
CGAGACAGCGCTAAATGGGTATTATCCGTATATATTCAATTTACACCGACTGTACATGTTGCTCACAATCACACAGAAATCGAATTTGTGCCACTTTGGTCTAGATATCTTCCTAATAAATTTATGTATCTATCCGACCCGTTTTGGGGCATTTAAATAGGGGCTGTCATATCCTCCGAGACAGCGCTAAATGGGTATTATCTGCATATGGTCCATTTACAACGACTGTATTTGTTGCTCCCAATCTCCCAGAAATCAAATTTGTGCCACTTTAAGAGTGGTCTGGATATTTTTTTAATAAATCTATCTATCTTTCTGACCCATTTTTGGGCGTTTAAATAGGGGTTCTCATACCCCCAGAGGCAGCGCTAAATTGGTATTATCTGCATAAGGTCAATTTGCAGCGACTGCATGTATTGCTCTCAACCACCCAGAGATCGAATTTGTGCCATTCTAAGAGTGGTCTAGATATCTTGCTAATAAATTTATCTATCTTTCTGACCCATTTTGGGGCGTTTTAATAGAGGCTGTCATACCCTTCGAGACAGCGCTAAATGGGTATTATATGCATATATATTCAATTTACACCGACTGTATTTGTTGCTCCCAATCACCCAGGAATTGAATTTGTGCCACTTTAAGAGTGGTCTAGATATCTTTCTAATAAATCTATCTATCTACCTGACGCATTTTGGGGCATTTAAATATGGGCTGTCATGCCCTTCGAGACAGCGCTAAATGGGTATTATCTGTATATATTCAATTTACACCGACTGTAAATGTTGCACACAATCACACAGAAATCGAATTTCTGTCACTTTAGGAGTAGTCTAGATATCTTATTAATAAATTTATCTATCTTACTGACCCATTTTTGGCATTTAAATGGGGGATGTGATACCCTCCGAGACAGCGCTAGATGGGTATTATCTGTATATATTCAATTTACATCCACTGTACATGTTGCTCACAATCACACAGAAATCGAATTTATGCCACTTTAGGAGTGGTCTAGATATCTTCCTACTAAATTTATCTATATTCTGACCGATTTTGGGCGTTTAAATAGGGGCTGTCATACCCTCCGAGACAGCGCTAAATGGGTATTATCTGCATATGGTCAATTTTCACAGACTGTATTTGTTGCTCCTAATCACCCAGAAAACGAATTTGTGCCACCTTAAGTGTGGTCAAGATATCTTGCTAATAAATTTATCTATCTATTTGACTTATTTTGGGGCATTTAATTAGGGGATGTGATACCCTCCGAGACAGCGCTAGATGGGTATTATCTGTATATATTCAATTTACATCCACTGTACATGTTGCTCACAATCACACAGAAATCGAATTTGTGCCACTTTAAGAGTGGTCTATATTTTTCTAATAAATCTATCTATCTTTCTGACCCATTTTTTAGCGTTTAAATAGGGGCTGTCGTACCCTCCGAGACAGCGCTAAATTGGTATTATCTGCATATGGTCAATTTGCACCGACTGTATTTGTTGCGCCCAATCACCCAGGAATTGAATTTGTGCCACTTTAAGAGTGGACTAGATATCTTTCTAATAAATCTATCTATCTACCTGACGCATTTTGGGGCATTTAAATATGGGCTGTCATGCCCTTCGAGACAGCGCTAAATGGGTATTATCTGTATATATTCAATTTACACCGACTGTAAATGTTGCATACAATCACACAGAAATCGAATTTGTGTCACTTTAGGAGTGGTCTAGATATCTTATTAATAAATTTATCTATCTTACTGACCCATTTTTGGGCATTTAAATGGGGGCTGTCATACCCTCCGAGACAGCGCTAAATGGGTATTATCTGCATATGGTCAATTTACACCGACTGTATTTGTTGCTTCCAACCACCCAGAAATCGAATTTGTGCCACTTTAAGCGTGGTCTGGATATTTTTCTAATAAATCTATCTATCTTTCTGACCTATTTTTTAGCGTTTAAATAGGGGCTGTCATACCCTCCGAGACAGCGGTAAATTGGAATTATCTGCATATGGTCAATTTGCATCGACTGTATTTGTTGCTTCAAATCACCCAGAAATCGAATTTGTGCGACTTTAAGAGTGGTCTAGATATCTTGCTAATCAATTTATCTATCTATCTGACCCATTTTTGGGGCATTTAAATAGGGGAGGTGATACCCTCCGAGACAGCGCTAAATGGGTGTTATCTGTATATATTCAATTTACACCGACTGTACATGTTGCTCACAATCACACAGAAATCGAATTTATGCCACTTTAGGAGTGATCTAGATATCTTCCTAATAAATTTATCTATATTCTGACCCATTTTGGGGCGTTTAAATAGGGGCTGTCATACCCTCCGAGACAGCGCTAAATGGGTATTATCTGCATATGGTCAATTTACACCGACTGTATTTGTTGCTCCTAATCACCCAGAAAACGAATTTGTGCCACCTTAAGAGTGGTCTAGATATCTTCCTAATAAATTTATCTATCTATCTGACCCATTTTTGGGAGTTTAAATAGGGGTTGTCCTACCCTTCGAGACAGCGCTAAATGAGTCTTATCTGCATATATTCAATTTACACCGACTGTACATGCTGCTCACAATCTCACAGAAATCGAATTTGTGCCCCTTTAGGAGTGGTCTAGATATCTTCCTAATAAATTTATCTATCTTTCTGACCCATTTTTTAGCGTTTAAAGAGGGGCTGTCATACCCTCCGAGACAGCGCTAAATTGGTATTATCTGCATATGGTCAATTTACACCGACAGTATTTGTTGCTCCCAATCACCCAGAAATCGAATTTGTGCCACTTTAAGAGTAGTCTAGATATCTTCCTAATAAATTTATCTCTCTATCTGATCCATTTTGGGGCATTTAAATAGGGGATGTCATACCCTACGAGACAGCGCAAAATGGGTGTTATCAGCACATGGTCAATTTACAACGACTGTATTTGTTGCTCCTAATCACCCAGAAAACGAATTTGTGCCACCTTAAGAGTGATCTAGATATCCTCCTAATAAATTTATCTATCTCTCTGACCCACTTTTGGGCGTTTAACTAGGGGTTGTCATACCCTCCGAGACAGCGCTAAATGGGTATTATCTGCATATGGTCAATTTACACCGACTGTATTTGTTGCTTCCAACCACCCAGAAAACGAATTTGTGCCACTTTAAGAGTGGTCTAGATATCTTCCTAATAAATTTATCTCTCTATCTGATCCATTTTGGGGCATTTAAATAGGGGCTGTCATACCCTCCGAGACAGCGCTAAATGGGTATTATCTGTATATATTTAATTTGCACCGACTGTACATGTTGCTCACAATCTCACAGAAATTGAATTTATGCCACTTTAGGAGTGGTCTAGATATCTTCCTAATAAATTTATCTATATTCTGACCGATTTTGGGCGTTTAAATAGGAGCTGTCATACCCTCCGATACAGCTCTAAATGGGTATTATCTGCATATGGTCAATTTTCACAGATTGTATTTGTTGCTCTTAATCACCCAGAAAACGAATTTGTGCCACCTTAAGTGTGGTCTAGATATCTTGCTAATAAATTTATCTATCTATTTGACCCATTTTGGGGCATTTAATCAGGGGATGTGATACCCTCCGAGACAGCGCTAGATGGGTATTATCTGTACATATTCAATTTATATCCACTCCACATGTTGCTCACAATCACACAGAAATCGAATCTGTGCCACTTTAAGAGTGGTCTGTATATTTTTATAATAAATCTATCTATCTTTCTGACCCATTTTTTAGCGTTTAAATAGGGGCTGTCATACCCTCCGAGACAGCGGTAAATTGGTATTATCTCCATGTGGTCAATTTGCACCGACTGTATTTGTTGCTTCAAATCACCCAGAAATCGAATTTGTGCCACTTTAAGAGTGGTCTAGATATCTTGCTAATCAATTTATCTATCTATCTGACCCATTTTGGGGCGCCTAAATAGGGGCTGTCATACCCTTCGAGACAGCGCTAAATGGGTATTATCTACATATGGTCAATTTACAACGACTGTATTTGTTGCTCACAATCATACAGAAATCGAATTTGTGCCACTTTAGGGGTGGTCTAGATATCTTCCTAATAAATTTATCTATATTCTGACCCATTTTGGGGCGTTTAAATAGGGACTGTCATACCCTCCGAGACAGCGCTAAATGGGTATTATCTGCATATGGTCAATTTACACTGACTATATTTATTGCTCCCAATTACCCAGAAATCGAATTTGTGCCACTTTAAGAGTGGTTTAGATATCTTGCTAATACATTTATCTATCTTACTGACTCATTTTTGGGCATTTAAATAGGGCCTGTCATATCCTCCGAGACAGCGCTAAATGAGTATTGTCTGCATATGGTCAATTTACAATGACTGTATTTGTTGCTCCCAATTACCCAGAAATCGAATTTGTGCCACTTTAAGAGTGGTCTAGATATCTTGCTATTAAATTTATCTATCTAACTGACCCACTTTGGGGCATTTAAATAGGGGCTGTCATACCCTCCGAGACAGCGCTAAATGGGTATTATCTGTATATATTTAATTTACACTGACTGTACATGTTGCTCACAATCATATGGTCAATTTGCACCGACTGTATCTGTTGCTCCCAATCACCCAGAAATCGAATTTGTGCCACTTTAAGAGTGGTCTAGATATCTAACTAATAAATTTATTCTTCTTTCTGACTCATTTTTGGGCATTTAAATAGGGCCTGTCATACCCTACGAGACAGCGCTAAATTAGTCTTATCTGCATATATTCAATTTACACCAACTGTATTTGTTGCTCCCAATTACCCATAAATCGAATTTTTGCCACTTTAAGAGTGGTCGAGATATCTTCCTAATAAATTTATCTGTCTATTTGACCCATTTTGGGGCATTTAAATAGGGGCTGTCATACCCTCCGAGACAGCGCAAAATGGGTATTATCTGTAAAAATTTAATTTACACCGACTGTCCATGCTGCTCACAATCTCACAGAAATCGACTTTGTGTCACTTTAGGAGTGGTCTAGATATCTTCCTAATAAATTTATCTATCTTTCTTACTCATTTTTGGGCATTTAAATAGGGCCTGTCATATCCCCGGAGACAGCTCTACATGAGTATTATCTGCATACGGTCACTTTACAACGACTGTATTTGTTGCTCCCAATTACCCATAAATCGAATTTGTGCCACTTTAAGAGTGGTCGAGATATCTAATAAATTTATCTATCTATTTGATCAATTTTGGGGCATTTAAATAGGGGCTGTCATACCCTCCGAGACAGCGCAAAAATGGGTATTATCTGTATATATTTAATTTACACCGACTGTACATGCTGCTCACAATCTCACAGAAATCGAATTTGTACCCCTTTAGGAGTGGACTAGATATCTTCCAAATAAATTTATCTATCTTTCTGACCCATTTTTTAGCGTTTAAATAGGGGTTATCATACCCACCGAGACAGCGCTAAATGGGTATTATCTGCATATGGTCAGTTTACACCGACTGTATTAGTTGCTCTCAATCAACCAGTAATCGAATTTGTGGCACCCTAGGAGTGGTCTAGATATATTCCTAATAAATTTATCTATCTTTCTGTCCCATTTTTGGGCGTTTAAAGAGGGGCTGTCATACCCCCCGCGACAGCGCTAAATTGGTATTATCTGCATATGGTCAATTTACACCGACAGTATTTGTTGCTCCCAATCACCCAGAAATCGAATTTGTGCCACTTTAAGAGTGGTCTGGATATCTTCCTAATAAATTTATCTATCTATTTGACCCATTTTGGGGCATTTAAATAGTGGATGTCATACCCTACGAGACAGCGCAAAATGGGTTTTATCTGCACATTGTCAATTTACAACGACTGCATTTGTTGCTCCTAATCACCCAGAAATCGAATTTGTGCCACTTTAAGAGTGATCTAGATATATTCCTAATAAATTTATCTATCTTTCTGTCCCATTTTTGGGCGTTTAAATAGGGGTTGTCATACCCTCCGAGACAGCGCTAAATGGGTATTATCTGCATATGATCAATTTACACCGACTGTATTTGTTGCGCCCAATCACCCAGAAATTGAATTTGTGCCACTTTAAGAGTGGTCTGGATATTTTTCTAATAAATCTATCTATCTTTCTGACCCATTTTGGGGAATTTAAATAGGGGCTGTGATACCCTCAGAGACAGCGCTAAATGGGTATTATCTGTATATATTCAATTTACACCGACTGTGCATGTTGCACACAATCACACAGAAATCGAATTTGTGCCACTTTAGGAGTGGTCTAAGAATCTTCCTAATAAATTTATTTATCTTCCTGACCCATTTTTGGGCGTTTAAATAGAGGCTGTCGTACCCTCGGAGACAGCGCTAAATGGGTATTATCTGCATATGGTCAATTTACACAGACTGTATTTGTTGCTCCTAATCACCCAGAAATCGAATTTGTGCCACTTTAAGAGTGATCTAGATATCTTGCCAATCAATTTATCTATCTTACTGACCCATTTTTGGGCATTTAAATAGGGGCTGTCATACCCTACGAGACAGCGCTAAATAGGTATTATCTGCATATGGTCAATTTACAACGACTGTATTTGTTGCTCCCAATTACCCAGAAATCGAATTTGTGCCACTTTAAGAGTGGTCTAGATATCTTCCTAATAAATTTATTTATCTTTCGGACTCATTTTTGGGCATTTGAATAGGGCCTGTCATATCATCCGAGACAGCGCTAAATGGGTATTATCTGCATGGTCAATTTACACCGATTGTATTTGTTGCTCCCAATCACCCAGAAATCGAATTTGTGCCACTTTAAGAGTGGTCTAGATATCTTCCTAATAAATTTATCTATTTATTTGACCCATTTTGGGGCATAGAAATATGGGATGTCATACCCTCCGAGACAGCGCAAAATGGGTATTATCTCTATATATTTAATTTACACCGATTGTACATGTTGCTCACAATCTCACAGAAATCGAATCTGTGCCACTTTAAGAGTGTCTAGATATCTTTCTAATAAATTTATCTATCTTTCTGACTCATTTTTGGCCGTTTAAATAGGGACTGTCATACCCTACGAGACAGCGCTAAATGGGTTTTATCTGCATATGGTCAATTTACAACGACTGTATTTGTTGCTCCCAATTACCCAGAAAACGAATTTGAGCCACCTTAAGAGTGATCTAGATATCCTCCTAATAAATGTATCTATCTTTCTGACCCATTTTTGTGCATTTAAATAGGGGCCGTCATACCCTCCGAGACAGCGCTAAATGGGTATTATCTGCATATGGTCAATTTACACTGACTGTAATTGTTGCTCCCAATCACCCAGAAATCGAATTTGTGCCACTTTAAGAGTGGTCTGGATATTTTTCTAATAAATCTATCTATCTTTCTGACCCATTTTTTAGCGTTTAAATAGGGGCTGTCATACCCTCCGAGACAGCGCTAAATTGGTTTTATCTGCATATGGTCAATTTGCACCGACTGTATTTGTTGCTTCAAATCGCACAGAAATCGAATTTGTGCCACTTAAGAGTGGTCTAGATATCTTGCCAATAAATTTACCAATATATCTGACCCATTTTGGGGGATTTAAATAGGGGCTGTGATACCCCCAGAGACAGCGCTAAATGGATATCATCTGTATATTTTCAATTTACACCGACAGTGCATGCATGTTGCACACAATCACACAGAAATCGAATTTGTGCCACTTTAGGAGTGGTCTAGGTATCTTCCTAATAAATTTATCTATCTTCCTGACCCATTTTTGGGCGTTTAAATAGGGGCTGTCGTACCCTCCGAGACGGCGCTAAATGGGTATTATCTGCATATGGTCAATTTACACAGACTGTATTTATTGCTCTCAATCACCCAGAAATCGAATTTGTGCCACTTTAAGAGTGGTCTAAATATCTTCCTAATAACTTTATCTATCTTTCTGGCCCATCTTTGGGCGTTTAAATAGGGGCTGTCATTCCCTACGAGACAGCGCTAAATGGGTATTATCTGCATATGGTCAATTTGCACCGACTGTATTTATTGCTCTCAATCACCCAGAAATCGAATTTGTGCCACTTTAAGAGTGGTCTGGATATCTTGCTAATAAATTTATCTGTCTTTCTTGTCCATTATTGGGCATTTAAATAGGGGCTGTCATACCCTCCGAGACAGCGCTAAATGGGTATTATCTGCATATGGTCAATTTACACCAACTGTATTTGTTGCTTCGCTCAGAATTCGAATTTGTGCCACGTTAAGAGTGGTCTAGATATCTTCCTAATAAATTTATCTATCTATCTATCTGACTCATTTTAGGGCATTTAAATAGGGGCTGTCATACCCTCCGAGACAGCGCTAAATGGGTATTATCTGTATATATTCAGTTTACACCGACTGTACATGTTGCTCCCAATCACCCAGAAATCGAATTTGTGCCACTTTAGAAGTGATCTAGATATGTTCCTAATAAATCTATCTATTTATCTTACCCATTTTTGGGCATTTAAATAGGGGCTGTCATACACCGTGAGACATGCATATCTATGATTCTTAAACCAAATGTCTCCAGGGGCCCTCTGGTGCATGTGTGAAAGTTTGCCAAATACTTGCGGACAGGCGGTGGTTCTCTCCAGGTACTCTGGCTTCAGCCACCACTAAAGATGGCTGTCACCATATGAGTGAAATAACCTTGTCGAGTACGACGTTAAACCAATTTACTAATAGAACGTCAGGTGAACAAGGGAGACAACTCATATGGATTCATTTCGCAGTTTTCAAGAAATAGTCCACCGATTTCTCGCATGTTTTACAGACAGTTATTACTCAGTAAATGTTATGTACATCAGGTAGTTTAATACTATTACAGATAGACTAATGTGTGCAGTTTAGCACCGTCATTTGATGGAAACAGTTGATGACTGGCCGGAAGTCATGATTCACTACGATTGACAAATTTGTCTAGCATGCATACTGTGTATCCCCCTGACCTCCGTATCAGTCAACTGTGAAAGAGGAAAACCGCTGCATTTCTGTGTGTAGGAAATCAGTGATATGCAATACAATACATCAAAAGACATGCACGTCTTCAGACTGTGCCTATAATATTCACCAAGTATTAAGTGAACCGTATCAAATATGTAGGAGATGCATTGACAAGATGATATCATTTAATCTACAGTACTTTGAACTGTAAAGGGCAATAACTCATTAAGGAAATATTCTTGTCACTTGCATCTCCAGACTGCCGATAATATCCACCAGTTATTGTGTAAACCGTATCAGAAGTGTAGTAGGAGTTGCGTTGACAAGATAGTTTGCAATCTACAGTATTTTGAACTATAAAGGGCAATAACTCGCATGCGCATCTTCAGACTGTGCTGATAATATCCACCAAGTATCGTGTGAAAACCATATCAGAAGTGTAGGAGTTGCGTTGACAAAAAATATGGACAGACGGATCAGCAGTTACTTTGAATGTAAAGGGCAATAACTCTGAGGAAAAAACTTCCATCAAAGAGAAGAGCCCATGCACATCTTCAGACTGTGCCGATAATATCCACCAAGTATTAGGTGAACCATATCAAAGGTGTAGGAGGGGTTGCGTTGACAAGATATCACTTAAAGATGCTTTTTTTAGTAGGGAAGATTACTAAAGCATCATATGTATTTATATTTAATGATAGTGGGATCGCCACACACAACGAATGCAAGAATATCTTGTCAGATAAATTTGTAACCCTGCTCGCTTCGACGGGTTGTCTGTTGCGCCATTGAGTGTGTGTTGTACGCCGGGAGGAAAATGACGTACGAGTGACGTAGCGACGCTCAAGAATCTGAATGCTGAACAGCTGCAGCCGTGGGATAACGTCATGGCTCGTGCCTAAGATTCGGTAATGTCGCATAGCACACGTTGACAGAATGCACCACACGTGTATACGCTTGTTGATAGGGTCGTGGAAAAATAAACGGCATGCCATGCTGTTTATTTTTAATGATCAATTTCTTCTATTTTCTCGTGAATGGTAGAAACAAGTTTAGTTTTTTTGTGGCCAAATGTGTTTAAGTTTGTACCTGTTATAACATATGTCACTTTCGCTGAGTTTGAGAGACATCTATTTCAGCCTAGATTTGAGGCTGATTACATCTTTAATCCACAGTATTTTGAACTGTAAAGGGCAATAACTCAGTAAAGAAAAATCATCCGTCAATGGGGAGAACACATGCACATCTTCAGACTGTGTCGATAATATTCACTAAATATCGTGTGAATCATATCAAAAATGTAGGAGGGGTTGCGTTGAAAAGCTGAATGGACGGACGGTCAAACAGTCAGTCAGACCGACAGATGGAAGGACAGACTTTCATGCATATGGCTATCACTATATCCCCTGGGCATATATGCCGGGGGGATAAAAAACAATATCTATTGCAAATTTGGGGTACAAAATTTTAAGAGCCTGTGGATTGTTCTGATAGGCTAAGGCACTTGCAATCTAATGGTTTATTGATCACATATATTCTAGGTGTATTTGCCTTTATCCTATATAGTATAATTTATCAATAGGCTAGAAAGTCCCTCTCTTGGAATGACGATATTAAAAAAATGAAGCTCGCAAAATTTCAGATGCACGTGAAAGTATATGAGAATCTGTACCTTCAAACGTCATGAGAGTTTTTTTTATAATTTTGAGTTGGACGTGACAGCAAATCTGGTTTCTAGCCTATAGCGTATCATGTATACAGGCGTGTATATCCAGTCTATACTAGATATCTGGTAGTTATTTTTAATGATTTCCTGATTTTGGGGTCACAGTGACCTTGACCTTTGACCTTGACCTAAATATTGGTACACGGCACATCGTCTTCCCTCAATGTATCAATGCACACAAAACAAGCATTCTGAGAACCCCAACATCTCGCCTTGCGGGGTCATCCGCCGAAGCTGCAGCAGTATTGAAAGCATACATGTAGAGCAAACAATAACGTCTGGAATAGGTCATGTGGTATAGACAATAATGTCTGGAATAGATTATCTAGTACAGACAATAACATCAGTCCCATGTGGGATTAACGGCATATAAGTTAATCCTATGAATAGGTCAGTGCCGTGGGATTACTGCTGCATAGTGCAGTCCAGTGTGAGATTACTGTTGGATATGTCAGTCCCATGTGAGATTAAAGCTCGTGTGAAACACGGGAGAAGAGTTTTTCCCCGAATACATGTGTAACACATAAATTGGTACTCACAGGGTTTAGATCTCCCTAAAATGGGCACACCCTCTACATAATAGCTGTGGCAATTTTTTTAAGAATGGGACAGAGGGTGGGGCATATACCCATGAAGGATGAGCAACCAGAAATCATCCTTGGTAGTAGCACCTCTGAGAAGGGATTTCTTTACTAATGGGCGAAACTCAGTGTGAGGCAGTACAACATTAAGATTTCAACCTTTTTTTTCATTCCTGATTGTATGAAATAAGCTGTTGTATTCTATCTGAAACAATGCCAGCAAATAACAATGAGACAACTGGAAGTCAGCGAACTGTTGTTGTTGTAAAATGCTGCTAATAGTGAGCGGATAGAATTTAAAGTCGCTTTCAACCATATTTCAGCTATATCGCGACGAACCACTAAGCACCACCCAGCCAAGTGAAGTTGCATTCCTGTTACTTTAAAGACGACATCTTTGAAGCAGCATGGAAACAGATAACCTCCATCCACCCTATAAAACTCTGAGGGTAGCACACAATACACACACAGGTCGCTTACAGTGAGTGAGTGAACAGAATTTAACGTCGCTTTCAACAATATTTCAGCTATATCACGACGAACCAACTAAGCACCACCCAGCCCAGTTGTGTTCCTGCTACTTCAAAGAAGAAATGTTTGAAGCAGCATGGAACCAGACACCCTTCATCCACCCTATAAAACACGGAGGACAGTGCACAAGACACAGACAGGTTGCTTACATAGTGCAATAAAGACAAGTGATATTACAGTGCTAAACATCACATTATGAAAGTCCTGTTGTTCTCAGCAAAATGCATTGAAGCAATGCTGCTAATAGTACTTAGGCAACAATGGCATTCAACATAAATCGGGAACCTTCACTGGCTGTGTGATCTATCACTGTGTCATGGTACCCATATTCTGACAGTGACGTGGTATGTCAGAGCTTGGAAATGGCGGATGTTTCACCAGTTCAGCCGATATGTCATGGTTTAATTTACTGTTGAAGCATGAGGCTGTTGCAATACACGCGAACAACCACAATGTTGATGATAAGAATGTTAGATTTTAAGTGTTTGTTGACAGCTAAAAGTATGTGACTTAACATACAGTTTTTGAAGTCAGACATATTCATGCACCATCATCAGTTGCATATGTGGTATTAATTTAGAAAGCCAAGCTATATTTCATGTTATATCATAATATAAAGTATATAACCTTGAGAAAATAGGTTTAGTCAATTGGATAGGTTTCTAGCCTGTCTTAACTTCTTTAAAAATTACTGCTAATGTTACATTTAACCTTAATAAAACAGGTAAAGTCATTTTCAGAAGGCTTCTGATCCATCACTATCTGCATATGTGGTATGACCAGAAAGATGAACAGACAGACAGATAGAGACACAGATGACATGGACAATTCAGTTCCATTTGAGGCATCATTCCGTATTATCTTCGAAGTCTAAATATTCTGTGAAAATGCACCAGAACCATTTTACTTCAATTATATACAAAAATTTCCCAGGTGAGATGTGCCATATAGCAGGAATGTAGAAGTTCCACTTCAAAAATCTTTCCAATTTTTCAGTCGAAAAAATAGTTAACAGTTATATAACTATGCTGTCAAAATGCAATGGTACATGTATGAGCCAGTTCATCTCTCAAGTTTGAAGCAAATTCTGGGGATCTTCACATGAACAAAAAACAAATGAGCATTAACGAAGTGATAATTTGTGATTTTACTCATTGAAAATTGGCCAGAATGCTTCTCCAGACATCTGGAAGCCAAGGGCTTCAAAGTCACTTGAGACTAAACAAGTGTTATTGGGATAACCATACCACTGTTCAAACAGGATCAGATTATTATTATCACCATTGGAGAGAGAAGAAGCACTGATTCTGTTTACTTTGTTGACACAAGCACTAGTCTCCTTATGTTATTGCATTATGTAATAAGTCAACCACTTCAGATTAACCACTTTAATGCACAACATACATGTACAGGTATACACTATGTAGGCCTAGCTGATAGTGTAGGACTGCAAGTGTAGGTCTTAAATCCTTGCAATTCTTCATACAGTATCACACCAGACTGATGGCAAATTGTTTTCTCTGACCACATTTTAGCATTTTTGTGTGTAAGCAGGGTCTGATTTAACCTAGACTTATTTATATTTAGCTGTGAAAACCCCCACTGCCATATATATTGTCAGTGCTAGCAGCACCAATGTCCTTTCAATCCATTTTTAAACTATAATGTTAATTAAATTATGAATTGTAAAAAAAATGCATTATGAAATATAAATGAAGCATTATGTTGATGGGTCACGAAATCCATATGGGAGGTCAATTTTTTAAAATCCTTTGTCTGTCTAACAAGATCACAATAATAAGCTTGTGCTGTATAA
>JAVTVY010035642.1:0-13638 GCA_036873755.1 Hanleya hanleyi | reverse complement strand
GTCCCGGAATATCACCCAACCGTGAAGGCCCAACCCGAGGTTGAAGAACATAATGTGAACTTGAGGCTATGGGAGGATTTGTTCAAAGAAAGTATGGACGCCGAGATTGGCGAGATTTTGGAGGCCACAGGAAACAAGTTTCAACGCAAAGGGTATTCGAAAGAGGAAGCTGCAATTTTAGCCCATAACAGATTGGCACCCAGACTACGACGGGCTTTACGTCAGCAGTATGTCGACTTACTGACCCATATGAAATTGTTGGATAAGGATCCAGTCCATATGGAAATTGAAAGAACAGCGTCGATGTTGAAAACCTCGCGCATGAACTGGAAAGCGGCGTATGTCAGAGCAATAGCACAAAAGAAACATTTGTTCGAACGCATCATTAAACGTCGTTAAAGCGTTAAGAAAGTGTGTTAAAGCGTTGAGACGAGCGTTGAGGCGTAACGACGGGCGTTGACGGGCGTCACTGCATTTCGATGAATTGATGTCAATTCCATGAAATCAGAGCTTCTGAGCTAATTCACCAGGGCGTTGAAGCATTGAGCTAAGCGTTGATGACCGTTACTGTCTATAAAAGCGAGCGTATTCCCAAACACGCACAGTCGACGTTCAACCGTCAACATGGCTTATACTTGTTCTGAGTGTGAACGCACGTTCACCAGACATTACGATATGATGCGACACCAGAAAAATATACATGGGACTGAAGACGCCGAGGAGCCCGTTGAGGCAGATACTGATACAGAGATTGATGAGAGTGCATCGACTGATACCGAATCCAAGATTGCTGACAGTATATCTACTGATATGGAGAGCTTGACCTCAGAGAGTCAGCCTACATCTCAGGAAAGTGAGGCAGAACCTACCTTCTGGGATCGTATTGTGACAGCAGCTATCAATACTCACGCTGAAGCGATCGAGGACGCCGGAGAGGATAATTTACAACAGACGTACACCCAAATGCGCTCCCGCATCAGGAAAACAGCCATGGCAATCTATGAACAGTATACCTTACTACCGCTTGAAATGAAAGGCGACCCCACGCACAGGTCCATCATGAAGACCAAGCGTCACCTGGAAGAGGCTATGGGGCTACCACCCACAGAGGCCCTGGAAAATGCGATCAGAATGCGCAAACAACTGTTTCAGGACATGCTGCCCGAAGAATATCCAGGCCTGTCCGACGATGATGAGAATAAACGGTTCAGAATGAACATGACCGAAGAAGGAACTCTCTGAAATGGCGACTTCTGATTGGACAAGAATACATCTAACGGAGAGGAACGAATAGGACAGATGCAAATGGCGGTCTCTGATTGGACAAGAGTCTTTCTTGAATTGTAAACATACCCAACGCGGCTCCCCCAGCGTGGGTATGTTATGATGGAGGGGAAAATAAATTATAGGAAAAAAAAACTTGTTGTTGTTGTTGTTCTCTCATGTGTCATCCTTGTTGTTGTTCTTTTCTCTCTCCGGTCTATATCATGGCGTCAAGGCGCTATGCTAGAGCGTTAAGGCGTAACTACGAGCGTTGACGGGCGTCACTGCATTTCCAATGAATTAATGACAATTCCATGAAAATCAGAGCTTTTGGGCTAATTTACCAGTGTGTTGAAGCGTTGAGCTTGACGTCACTGTCACAACCCACGTGACCTGCGCAGCAGAATGGAAACGACACCCTAGTCTAGCCCCCTCACCTAGGCTTCACATGGATACCTCACTCGACCCAATAGGCCCATGAGGGGCTCGGCTAGACCCCCAAAACGTCTATTTCCATACTACGGCCAGGCTGCGCATGCGCAGAATGACGATATTTCAATCCCACACCCACGCCATCAGAGGCTCCCTCACATAGGCTTCACATGGATACCTCACAAGACCCATTCGAACCGTGAATAACCCATCTCTAACCCAAACACACCCAAAAATGTCTGCTTTCTATACTACGGCCAGGCTGCGCATGCGCAGACTATTGACAACGGACGAACCATTAGTGTAGTCAAGTGCTCCTCCACGAGAGCTTCAAAATAAGACCTCACTCGACCCCATTGGACCATTAGGGACTCACCTAGACTCCAACATGTCCACCCCGTATGGCCCTATACACCCATAGCCATGCAGTATAGGCCTATGGGCCTACCCAGGCCTCGGTGACTTTTGGGGCTATATCGTACTATATATGGGGCTATATCGTACTTTTTCAAAAATTTCACCGATTCGCTCCGGGACACTTCCTATCATGTTCTAAATGACGAGACTAAGAAAACGAGACCCCGCAACCCTACCGCAAATGTATAGAAGTACGTTTCCCAGGGGGACAAACATTGATCCTATACCCCCAGTATGGGACTATATGGGGCTATATCGTACTTTTTCAAAAATTTCACCGATTCGTGCCGGGACACTTCCTATCATGTTCTAAATGACGAGACGTGAAAAACGAATCCAAACAACCCTACCGCAAATGTATAGAAGTACGTTTCCCAGGGGGGCAAACATTGATCCTATACCCCCAGTATGGGACTATATGGGGCTATATCGTACTTTTTCAAAAATTTCACCGATTCCCTGCGGGACACTTCCTATCATGTTTGTCTTGACGAGACTAAGAAAACGAGACTGCCATCTTGGTCCCACTCCCACAGCCGCCATCTTGGTCCCACTCCCACAGCCGCCATCTTGGTCCCACTCCCACAGCCGCCATCTTGGTCGCACTCCCACAGCCGCCATCTTGGTCCCACTCCCACAGCCGCCATCTTGGTCCCACTCCCACAGCCGGCATCTTGGTCCCACTCCCACAGCCGCCATCTTGGTCCCATTCCCACAGCCGCCATCTTGGTCCCACTCACACAGCCGCCATCTTGGTCCCACTCCCACAGCCGGCATCTTGGTCCCACTCCCACAGCCGCCATCTTGGTCCCACTCCCACTGCCGCCATCTTGGTCCCACTCCCACAGCCGCCATCTTGGTCCCACTCCCACAGCCGCCATCTTGGTCCCACTCCCACAGCCGCCATCTTGGTCCCACTCCCACAGCCGCCATCTTGGTCCCACAGAACACCATCACAGACAGGTCAATACATGTTTACAGGTCAAAACAGCGCCCCCTACCGCCCCCAAGAGTTACCTCCCCCGGCAAAATGGGCTCTGTAATCCACTTTATATACTACTGATACATGTATTTTAATGTCCAAAGCTATAAAGCTTTTTATATGAAGTTTATATGTGCATATAGGCACATAATAATATGTTTCTTTGTTCATAGAGTGGCCCGATGAGTGATATAAAAGTGAAACACTGCAACACCATATATCAACAGCGAATACAGGTATTCCATCGCCGCATGCGCCACCTTTATCCCCTTGGGGCTATAATGTGGTATAAGTATGCACGCTTGCGTTCACATTTTATGTTCTGTAACAACAGTAAATGTTGATAAAAGAGACTCCCGAGTTTTCTCTTATGGAGGTATCACAATAACGAGCCTTTGTACGCATTCGACCACGGACGGGAATGAGTTATGCGAATGGGTTTAGCGTTGAAATATTGTTTCGTCGTTTGGAAAATATCCTGTACCGGTACCTTAACTGAAAAAGTGCCGATGAGCCTTTTAAAGACGTACCCGAAAAGCCATCATCATTCTCTACTGGACTAGGGGCAGTTGCATATTATGTGTTTTACATCATTAGTATATAGCAAGGATTACGAGCAACATTGACCTTTGACCTCAGAAATTTGCATATCACGTGACAGAGGTCAAAGGTCTATGAGTGCACTTGACCTGTATCCTTTCATCTTGACCTTGGATCATGTTTAGACATGTTGGGGTTTTTCCCATCACGTGCGGTATGACGTCACTTCCGGTCTGTGTGAATGGGGCGTGTGAACCTGATAGGACATGTACTGTCTGTGGGGTTTTTCCCTACAATATCGTTCACTTTCGTGTGTTTCCTGTGAGGTGCGAAGGGTATGTTCGGTGAGAGGGAACATGATAGGCCATGTACTGTCTGTACTTCCCGCTAGAATTTCGCTGTCGTCTGCTTGTCACGTGCCGAACACTTGGCTCCCCGAATTGCAACATTGTTGCACGTTCTCAAGATGATAGGCCATGTACTGTCTGTGGGGTTATTCTTCGCCAGAATTTCGCTGTCGTCTGCTTGGGGTTGTCACGTGCCGAACACCTGGCTCCCCGAATTGCAACATTGTTCCACAAGGATTGCCCTATATCCGGGTCCTATACCATTGATGGGATGCGTGTACTGTATTTGGGGAATCACGGGGAGATCACGTGATAGTTCAAGGGCATATTGAATGATAGGAATGCGTGTACTGACCTGTTCATCTGTGGTTTACATCCGGGGACTTATATCCGGATCCTTGGGTGTATGTAAAATAAGGATTTGTCCCGAAAATATGAAAAGCGGAACACGGACTTTATCCCTAAACTAGGGGAAAACACCTATCAACCCTATCCAAAAGGGGTCATATCGGTCCCCGGGCTTATCGGGGCCTGGGTGCATGTAAAAGTTTCTCCAGAAAAAATATAAAAAACGGAACACGGACTTTACCCCTAAACTAGGGGAAAACCCCTATCAAGGGCGTATATTGACTCCCATTGACCTTTGACCTCCAGTATAGAGTGCGTATATTCACTACCAATGACCTTTGACCTCAACAATTTGCATATCGCGACCTTTGACAGCCAATCAGAAGCGACTATTTTGACCTCGTTTGACTGTATGCACGTACTGACTTGGTTCTGGGGGTTTTCCATCATGGGGAGTGCGCAGGTGTATGATGTCACTTCCGCGTGAATCGGGCGTGCCCTGGGACTACGGGATGCATGTACTGACTTGGTTATGGGTTTTTTCCATCACGGACATGTCACGTGATAGTTCAAGGTGATTTGAATGATAGGAATGCATGTACTGACCTGTTCATTCATCCGGGGACTTGTTTACATCCGGGTCATTCATTGTGGTGGGTCTGCGCAAGTGTGTGACGTCACTTCCGGTTTCACTAAAACTACCTTTGAACACAGAAGAGTTACAATTTTTACTTGGACGTAGGGTCCGTGTTTTCCCCGGCCCGGGCCGCCCCGCCCCGCCCCGGCCGCAGCGCGCGCGCGGGGGTTCTCCGACCGCACGCGCGCGCGCGCGGCATCACCGGAAGTGCGCGGGTGAATTTCAGATTATCCTAGGCCACTGATTGGCTAATTTGGTGCTCAAAGCCAGTTTCACCAAAATAACATTACACTACCGAACAATGACGGACTTTCACGGAGGGGGCCGATTCACAGGGCGTAGTAGAAAAAAGCACATTGCTAACCTTATTGACCTTAGGGCGCAAGCGAGTATAACAAGTGCCATGCACGGTGCATAAAACCCAACAGGTACACTATAAAGCCACCTCTCTAACCGTTCGCTTTTCATTCCTCACCATGGCAGCGAGCGGAACAGAGCTTGCGTTATTCCAACTGACGTCCGACGTCTACCTCATCGTCAATGACGATCACCTGGAGCTGGTCCAAGACGCACCGCAGAAGGTGAAGATTTTGTTATCGCTATCAGGCTGGACTCTATTGACACGATTGTTACAGAGGAAAGAGCCCGAAAGGGATTTCATGCACGTGGAAGTCGGTGTGCACATACGCACTGCTGGAGAGGATTCCCTTTTTCCCCGGTTGGAACAATGTGGAGGTACCCATATCACACTCTGTCCACCCTTATGGATGGCACTGAAAGATGTACTCCCCGAGGTGGATGACTTACTACACCCCGAGGTGAAAGAAGGGACTGTGACTACCCGGAGGCTTACACCTGACTGCACCCTATTGTTTTACCCCAAACGAGTGGTCCTCATCGATAGCGGACTTAGGTGTTGGTGTACGTCTGAACCCAAAGCGCACGTCTCTTTGTCACCGGAAGGATGGACTACCTTGAAACGGGTGTTGTTGGGTGACCTGGACAGTGATAGCATTCACCTGTGTGACGACGTCTACATTTTCTGCGGTCCCTTTTTCGCTCGACTCCTCTGTCTGAACGACGGTGGTTTTACCCTGGACCCCGATCTATGGACGGCTTTGGAACAAGTAGTCCCCATTGTCGATGAGGTACTATATCTATAGGAGCCACACAGTCTAGAGCGTCAGTCGCATCATGAAGCGAACCCGTAGGGACACCCGAAAGGATAAGGGTTGGGCTAATAAAAAGATTGACCTGTAATCTTTGATTGTTGTTGTTGCTCTCTTTTGGAACTAACGCATCAGAATAGTACGTATCGCGCGCATGTGTGACATGGTGTATACAACTCGCCCTCTGCATCCCACACCTCATTCCTACGGTTACAGAGCCATGACGGACACTCATCCCTATGCCACTCGCATTTTACAGCATGCGACCGTGGTTAATTCATTCACGGATTACCGAGCAGTGGGTCGGTCCATATTTGGAGATGGTGACGACAACGAGGGGCGACGCCAGATCCTGAAAGAGTTTACAGAAGCGGTCCTCGACAGAGTGCACTCGATGGAGAGGCGTGCTATCACCCACCACTACTGGACTATGACAGCCATCCTTGATGCCCGGACTATGGATGACGAACGCTCACGCCGGAACCAGCTACGGCTCGTTGGCCTAGTAATGGTCTTTGCCCTATTGACCCTGACGCTGTGGCAATGACAGCGACAGAAAAAGAACGGCTTTTCAGAGCCTCCACAGATGCGCTTATGTGCAACCGATATATACGAGGGTCAGTCACAGTGTGCGTCATTCACCGATCGTCATTGGGTCAACCACGTCACCGAGGGACCTTACCATAAATACGAGAGACAGTCAGAGTGTGTATCATTCACCGATCGTCATTGGGTCAACCATGTCACCAGTTCTACGAGCCATCCTTCCCCTTACACCCCGGGTGGGGTTACACGTCTATGAAGATAAAGTCACCCTCGTGGAAGACCGTGGAGATGTTTGCTGGTCGCGCGCTGAGACCGTATCGAATACGGTTACGCTACACCGTGACGGCTGGACCAAATTTAAACGGGTGTTGAGTGGTGAGCTCGACGGAAACCTCATCCACATAGACAATGCCATCTACGTACACCGTGGACCGTTCTCCCCACGCCTGGGCCGTTACCAAGACCCTACGCGAGGCTTCACCCTAGACCCCCATCTGTGGACAGCCTTCGAGAACGTGGTGCCTATCGTGGACCAGCTGTTTACACCGGACGGGCGATCAGCTGTTCAGTTGGGCTGGGCTCGTGCCCTGAGTGAAGCGGCGGTAGAACCCAATGAACAAATTACCAAACCTAGCAATGAACCAGACGACCATGTCATTGATTATCCGGCTAGACTGTCAGCCTAGTGACATGACCACCCGATCCTTTGATCTCACGGGGTTCTTCCTATAAATACGCGAGACAGTACAAATCTTGTACCATTCACGTACTGATCATGACGGAGGCAGTACGGGCGTATCTCAGCTTGACCCCCGAGGTCTTCCTGCACGTCTATGCGGATAAGGTCGATATCATGGAGGAGATAGGAGACATCTGTGATGCAGACCCTACACAACCGTGACTGGCTCATATTCGTCTGTCCTGTGAGGGCTGGACCAAATTCAAACGGGTGTTGTCTGGTGAACTGGACGGCGACCTCATTCACTTGTGCCACGATGTGTACATCCGACGCGGCCCCTTCTTTGCTCAATTGGCTCGGCTAGATGGAGGTATAGTGCATTTTACCCTTCACCCTGTTCTATGGTCTGCATCGGAAGATGCCGTGGCAGATGTGGATCAAGTGCTTACGGAGGAAGAGCGGTCATCAGACGAGTTGGACTGGTTATTTACCATGGACACTGTGGAAGCCAGCGAAGAAACTCAGAAAGAAAATCCGGCCCAAGATATACCGTTATAAATAAACGATAGAGCCAGGGTCCATCATCATTTGTCACCATGAAGAGCTGGGAGAAGGTGTTGGATAACTTATACTACAGTCCCGACAGTCCGGCGGCCTATAGTGCATTGTCGGCTCTCTATCGAGCGGCCAAACCCCAGGGGATACAACGTGCCCAAGTCCGAGATTGGTTAAAAAACAAGACACCTATACCTTACATCGATCTGTCCGTCGCCATTTTCTACGAAACCGGGTCATCGTGGGTGGTATAGATGCCCAGTGGCAAGCGGATTTGGTCGATATGAGCGCCTTTGCCAAACACAACGATGGGAATCGGTATATCTTGACGTGCATCGATATCCTGTCCAAGTATGCGTGGGTGGTACCCATCCGGACGAAAACGGGTGCGAATCTCAAAGCGGCGTCCAAGGACATCTTTAAGACCGGGCGCAAACCCTTGTATTTGCAAACCGAAGAAGGCACGGAATTCCTCAACAGACCGTTCCAACAGTTTCTGAAAGCCCAGAAGGTGTTTTTCTTCCATACGTACAACGAGAGCAAGGCTTCCGTTGTGGAAAGGTTCAACAGGACATTCAAAGGCCGCATGTATAAATATTTCACCTATAAGAATACAAGGCGGTACATCGATGTTCTCCCAAAACTTGTGAGTGGATACAATCGAGCCTATCACCGGAGTATAGAGAGAGCCCCCATTACCGTCACACAACGCAATGAAGCCCAAATCCGGCGTGTCTTGTACCCCAGGCAATCGCAGCGAACGCCGAAGGAGGTGTTCAAGGTCGGGGACCCTGTACGGATCAGTAAAGTCAAAGGTCAATTTGAGAAAAGTTACTGGAGCGATGAGCACTTCCTGATTAAACGGCGCCTACCCCGACAGCAGCGAGTCTATGAACTGGAAGATCTTCAAGGGGAACCGTTGCTAGGGACGTTTTACGACACGGAATTACAGCCTGTCGTAAAAACAAAGCAAGACTACTACACGGTGGAGCAGATTTTGAAAACGGAACGCCGCCGTGGCAAACTGTTTCATTTCGTCAAATGGCAAGGCTGGCCCAGTTCCTTCAATTCCTGGGTCGCGGCCAACCAGGTGAAAGGACTATAAAGCCAGACACCACTACCGTCATCCTTCATTCCACGTTCGATCATGAACACGGCGCTATGGACCAACAGCAGCTGCCTCTGAACACAGCGTCTCCCAAAACGCGCAAAGCGCAAGTGGGCTTTGTGGCCATAGTGCTAATCCTGCTGAGTGTGTTGTACGGAGGAGTGTTTTACGACGTAGCCTATCTCAGCACTCTACTTAACCAACTTAGAACTCCAGCCACCAGTCAAACCAGTCTACAGACCTTCTCTACACCAGTCAACCCCGTGATCGAAACGAGCCCAGTCATCACCACCACACCACGTGTACAAGCCACATCGGGCTCCACACCAAGCTCCACATCTACACCAAGTACACCCATTACGTCTGAAAACCCACCGGATTTCATCCCTCACAGTGAACAGACAACGACGACCGGCGTTGTACCCACCACCACTCCAGTTCACTCGTACCAAATTTACAAGAGTGGGTTACCACGACAGCGCATACAGCTCAAACCATGGACACTCGGTGGCAGCATCCCTTCACTTGCGTCATCGCAGGACCGACGGGCTCCGACAAAACGCACTTCGTCAGGAAGCTCCTTCAACACACCGACAGCATGATCACCCCACCCATTGCCCGAGTCGTGTGGTGTTATGGAGAATGGCAGGCAGCGTGTGCAGCAATGCCCCATATCACGTTCGTGGAAGGCCTACCTAACCTGGCCGATTTGGAACCCGACACCTTGGTGGTTCTGGATGATCTCATGGCGGAGACGGATGCGCGCGTCACCCAACTCTTTACCAAAGGCAGCCATCATCGACGGCTCAGCATATCTACATTGTGCAGAATCTGTTCAGTAAAAACAAAGAACATCGGAACATCAGCTTAAATGCCCACTATCTAGTGGTCTTCAAAAACCCGAGAGACACCACTCAACTGCTGCACCTGGCGAGACAGATGTATCCCGGCCGCACACCGTTTGCGTTGGAAGCCTTTAAAGATGCGACAACCCCTCAGCACAGGTATATGCTCTTCGACCTCAAGCAAGCCACCCCGATCACCTTCGACTACGGACCGGCATCTTTCCCGGAGAGACCCACCACGTTTACATGCAAAAATAATGTAAACACACCCACAGTGGCTCCCTCAGCTGGGGTGTGTGTGTTTGATGATGGGGATAATAAAAAGAATTTCTACCACATCATGGTTGACTTTGTCTCTGTTCGATATTCAGGAGGTAGCCCGCAAAAGGATAAAAAGAGCAGAGTTGTGGGTTCTAGCATTAGTTGTACATGATGTCTGCGCGAGTACGGAAGCACGCCCCGACGTTCCGTGTATTGAAGACGGCCCCACCCGAGTTGGTACGAACCATTGTACGCGGTGCGGACCCTGACATTGTACGCTGTCTGTGCGAGATAGGGTACAACCTGTTAAAAGGCAACGTACCACTGACTCCGGCTCAGAAGACCAAGTTGACCAAGCATAAGACAGGTCTCCGAACCCTAGTCCAGAAGCGAGTCTCTCAAACACAAAAGAAAAAAGTGTTACAGAAAGGTGGCTTTCTCGGGGCCATCTTAGCACCGTTGGCCGCTTCCGTGTTGGGTCCAGTATTGGGTGGACTCTTCGGCCGACAATGAACCACACGAAAAAAATGGTCCTCATCGAACCACGGTTCCTTCAAAACCTCCAATCGCCCTACCCTGTTCCACCTACGGTGAAGACCATAAACACCCTCGATGAAGAGATGCAACAGATCTTACAAAGACCGGGGTTAAGCGACAGTGAGAAAGTACAACGGTACAATGAGACGCTTCAACGGTACATGACGTTCATGGACCAAATATCATTACAAGCGTTCCAGTCCGTCATTCATAATCCAGCCGTCGTCCATTAGAGAATATCCGCGTCCATAATCCAAAGACCTCATTCCATTTTTCCACATAACAGTATTAAAGACAATCATAGTATACATAAACATAGGCTTGTTTCCCAAGAGAGAAGCGGTCAACAGTTTTCAATGATGCCGGCAAGACATCATGATGTTCCAGAAATATCAAATCCGTATCGCTGATCAGTATTCTTAATCCATAATATTCGTTATAGAGTCGTCATCTAAAAAAAAAAAAAAGATGCAGTATCTCAGTCACGCTTTGATTGTGACTGTTCATGAAGGAGTACCATGGGGATCTTGAAGTACATGGATTCATACGGCCCCTAGCCCTGGGTTAAGCGGAATTATACACAAGTTACGAAACGTAACGCCATAGATCTTGCACGCTACGTTCGTATTTTGCTATCAGCATGCGATATGTATCGCCAAATTTGAGAAACTTTGAGTGGAGGCGCTTGGTGGAATAGCCCTGTTTTATAAGTTTCTGCAACAATGTTTTGTGAGGTTGATTAAAATCATCACATTTAACACGGGATCTAGCAAATGCTACTAAGCGAGATATGTATACACCATATGCAGGTCCCACTGAAATATTACTATCCAGAAAGGGATAGTTTACGATGTCGAAATTGTAATCATCTCTTTTGTCATAAAGTCGACGAGAGAGAATGCCCGCTTCATTTTATAGAGATAGAGATCTAAATAAGATGTGCCTGTAGGGCTATCTGTAGTTTCCTTCAAATCCAGTGAAGGTGGATATATATCCTTCACTGCGTCATTTATATAGCGATTATCCACAGCGAGAAGATCGTCTATATAGCGTTTGGTGAATGAGAAGGAAAGGGCTTTGAATGGATCGGTTGCGTATGCGTTACCTCTGAGAGCTTTAGATCAAATAGCCAGAGATATACAACAATCTGCGTCTTCAGGAAATATAATACCATCAAAAATCATTAAAGTATGTCAAGATATAGAGTATTTTCGGTTGTATCGTCCAGTGAACATAATCGAAACCTCTCAAGATCGGCTTTTCTTGAAACTCAACTACTTAGATAAAGGACTGGACATCATTAATTTACCTCGAATCCTGAATGATCCAGAGGTACGCAACGCTGTACTAAACTATTTTAAGTTCACAGAACCTCCTTGCATTTCATATAAGTACACTAAATCTATAGCCACCAAAATATTCAATTACTCCAATGCTGTCCAGGAGTTTGACTGGAACTTATACACGTCAGGAGGCTATAGTTGTGATTGTGAATCGTCGAACTTTATCTATACACCATGCAAACACATTGTGACTGGTGACCTTGATGTGGTGAGTGATGAGGATCTGAAATTACTCCTGATGAAGGGACCTAAATATAGAGAGCCAAGAAGAATAAATCTGAAGGCCGACCAGAAGATAGTCTGTCTGCATTGGAACAGTACGTTATTGATTCGTCTAAGCGAGAAAAAGTTGAACCTACAGTACTCGCTGATTGGTTGGACCTCACCAAGAGCAAGGTCGTTGAAACAATCCGCCATATTGACAGAAGTACTCTTCCCCAAGCAAAACAAGTTCTGAGAAACCTCAATTCGCAAGAAGTTCTAGCAAATCTCCAGAGTAAATTCGTCATAGTCCCAGCAGACAAAGCTCCGAATAATATAATATTCATATGTAAATATTACTATTACCAGGTGCTGGTTAAAGAATTGAGTGTAGACATATCTTCATCAAATATGTCTACTTACTCCCAAACTGCATTTACTCTGGAAGATTTATTTAACAATCACAAAACGTTTCTCAGGGAAAGAGGTATTCGTCTTCCAACCAATCATAACGACATACCAAAAATGTACTGGACTCCCAAAATGCATAAATCACCATACAAAGCTAGATTCATAGCTGGTTCTAGAAGCTGCACCACCAAGCTTCTTTCAACCCTATTGACGAGGGCACTTCAGGAGGTAAAAGCATTTTTGGGAAAGGTATTGCGCCATTATTTCTAAGAACTCTGGCGTTGAATGTATGTGGATATTGAAAAACTCAAAATGTCTTACGGAAGAACTTGATGCTAAAGGTCACATACTGTACAGACATGTATCCACATGGGATTTCTCGACTCTCTATACTACAATCCCTCATCATGACCTTATTGACCGTATAAGTTCATTAATAGTATCTGTGTTCAAGAAAACTGATCGTAGATATATTAATGTCGGAAGCCATAAAGCATTCTTTAGCTCGACTACATACAAGAGATATCATTCATTCATTTCTTTGTTTATAGAGTTGCTTGAATTTCTCATTAAAAATATCTATGTGAAATTTGGCAACACAATATATCAGCAGGATATAGGTATTCCAATGGGTACTAATTGTGCACCCCTGTTGGCTGACCTGTATCTGTTCTCTTATGAATATGACTATATGCAGGCGCTCTCAAAAACCGATCCATTCAAAGCCCGTTCCTTCTCATTCACCAAACGCTATATAGACGATCTTCTCGCTGTGGATAATCGCTATATAAATGAAGCAGTGAAGGATATATATCCACCTTCACTGATTTGAAGGAAACTACAGATAGCCCTACAGGTACATCTTATTTAGATCTCTATCTCTACAAAAATGAAGCGGGCATTCTCTCTCGTCGACTTTATGACAAAAGAGATGATTACAATTTCGACATCGTAAACTATCCCTTTTTGGATAGTAATATTCCAGTGGGACCTGCATATGGCGTATACATATCTCGC